>JAJLXT010000161.1:0-17734 GCA_030571395.1 Nakaseomyces sp. UFMG-CM-Y6046
CCACTTACAATCCGTACCCACAACCTTACCGAGGCCACCGCTTCACAAAGGAAAACGTCCACACCCTCGAAGCCTGGTACTCTAACCATATCGACAACCCATACCTCGACCCAAAGAGCCTGCAATCCCTCGCCCACAAAACAAACCTCTCAAAGGTCCAGATCAAAAACTGGGTCGCAAATAGAAGAAGAAAACAAAAAAAACATCCGATGTTCATTGTTCCCAATTCCTAAAATACCAGAAAAGTAAAACGAAACTTTATACATAGTTCTTACAAAAAAAAACCAAAAAAAATCTAATGACTTATAGTACCTTATAGTCTTCTAAAAGTAGACAATAAGCGATAGAAAAACTATTTATATACTGAGAATCTAATCAAATAAAAAGATTTAGAGACGGTACAGTTGCCCCGACCGTTCCAAAACTTACTTGGAATACACCGTCTTGTTAACATCGCACTGTCCATCAGCAACTTATGATCTTCTCCAACAAGGAATAAATATATCCAATTGAATAAACAAACAAACCAAAGTTAGTAACCAAATTAGGAAACTCATCCACCCCTCCCCATTTTCATCAATGCACCTCAATATTCCTTACTTTGCCCCCACTTTCCTAATATAGAAATTTTACAAGATTCGCGCGTATAGAACCATTTTTTAAAAGTCTCACACAGACTCTCGTGTACAACTGCATCAGTGTTTCTCTTTTTTTTTTTCTTTTTTGAGGTTTTCCTTCAAATTCCACACATTCTTTTAACTCCGAAAGTTGGTAATTCATTTCGTGCTGTATATTCGGTGCAGGATGTAAATCAAATATGTTAAAGTATACAGCTCAAAAGATATTAATATATTACTTGTGAGCTCCAAAACCAATAAGACTACAACGCAAGTACTGAGTGTTCTCTGGAATCAGGTCAAAAAGATAATAATTATAATAATAGTTTTATGAGAATTGCAAACGAATGGTCTATGGGTTTCCCCTACCCAATCACTTGCGGTGGAACTTCATACTATGCCGATTCTCTTTTAAAAGACACTAAGAAAGATTATGAAGGTTTAAGATAACTAAGACAATAAATAACTTTTATATAAAGGTAGTATTGGTTTTTCAAAGTTATCTCTTTTACTCTCATCACAAACAAACAAACAAACAAACAAACAAACAAACAAATACAAAGAGAAAAAACAAAACAAAAATTTAACTACATATGGTGAAAATAATAATTTTCATAGTTCAGTGTATCCTTTGGGTTAATACGGCTGATTTCGTTCTTTCTCAAGAATCTTGTACTTTACCACCTTCCAAATACTTGAATAGGAGTGCTTTAAGCGGTCAATTCAACAATAACGACCAGAATCCATTTCCTTTAGGTTGTGCTCCTAGAAACGAAAATAATTCTGTTGTTGAAGGTTTGACAATGGAAATATATTCATATGTTTACAAGTGGACAGTCGATGAGTGTGGTAAGGACAACTTCTTAAAATATCAACAGAGTTGCAAGAATCCCAAGTTTTCTGGTATTTACTTTGATGAATCATATAATGATGTTAATTTCCCTAGAACTCTTAATTCACCGGGAAATGAACTTATCGATAGGGTGAAAGGTATAACAGGGCCTTTAAATTTCAGAATCAACAATGTTCCAAACTATTGTACCCCAGCAGAAGTTATGTTACCTTCAAATTTTAAATACAATAAACCAATCACATTAACAAATGTAACAATGTTATTTCATGGTTATTTCAAAGCCCCGAGATCTGGGTCATACATTTTCCATCTTGGTAATGCAGATGATCTTACTTTTTTTAATTTTGGCGCAGGAAACGCATTTCAGTGTTGTCAATACAGTACTACTTATAATAGTTTTGGAAACTATCAGGCCTATTCTCAATGGTCGAACACAGGAGGTAAAGGTAAGTTAGATTTAGAAGTTTATCTAGAAGAAGGTGTATTCTACCCCATGCGTTTGTTTTACAACAACAGAGATTACTACGGCAGTTTTGATTTCTACTTTTCTTATGGTGATACGAAGACTGTGGTCAAAGATCTGACAGGTTTCCTTTTTTCTGTCCCTGATGAACAAAATTGCCCAAATGACGTGTATTATGAATCTACTTGTGCTGATATTGTGGGGATTTCCACTTTTAGCACAGAGTTTGAACATTATTGTACAAAATCAACAGGGAATCCTCTAACAAATACGATTTATCACATTAAATATCCATGTAGTGAGAATAAAGGCATATCATGCAGCAACGGCTTCTACGATCCGATCCATAATTCATGTATTAAGACCAATAATATCAATACAAATATACCGTTTTTTATTCCATCACCGAGTACAACCACTAAGACATTAGAAAATGACACCGAAACTGACATTCTCTCATATTTCTCAACCACTGAGAAGGATGGGCACCCTATCACAGGCATTACAACCATAACACTACATAAAATTCAGAATTTCAGTAATCCAGGAACTGATATTTCTGACACTAGGAAAATCAATTCTACCATAACACTAAAGGATTCTAATAGTATTGTGGCAACAAATTCAGTTACCTACAGTAACTTGACAACTACTAAGAGTATTGGACAATCCATGGTTTTGACTTCTACCTCAGTTGAGCCTTCCAATGTTTTATGGTCTGTCTCTAGTGAAACTCCCAATAAAACAAAGTCCAACTATGTCGAGGCTGCAAGTAATCTAAGATCCACTGACGCTAATATAAGTACTTATGACAATATCAGTAGTATGAAGAATACTGATGACATTGTTGAAAGTCACGTTGGTTACCATACTAGTTCAACAGTGATTAATAGTAATGCTCAGTCAATACTCAGCAAAACTACAATAAATCAAGAAGAAGGTGCTTATTACACAACAATGACTGGTTCAAATGGGTTTGTTGAGATTGATTTAATTTTTTATTCCACTACTACAGACAGTGAAGGTGTCATTTACAAGATGGTTTTAACATCTAAAATTTCCTTGGATGAAAGTTCACAGAATTCAAATCCAAGAACTGAAGAGATCCCAACTAACTCTGGAACAAACGTTGAACAAGATCACCAACACACTGTTTTTATCCCTGGAAATATTGATGAGGACTTCAAAACTCTTACGACCTCTATGTCTTCTTTTCTTGGTCCAGATAGTCACTATACGTCTGAAATTTACTATTATGTTAGGGTCCTTACAGCCTCTTTATCTAGTATATCAAATATCAGCCATACAACTGGTTCCAAGTCCACACTGCAACTGAACTTACCAATTACTGAAAATATGAGTTTGAAATCCAGGTTGACCAATTGTTCAGAACCTTTAATAACGTCTATGAACACTGTAAACTTTCAGCACTATTTAAACTCATCGAATTCTCCAGAATATCTATATTCTTTGGACTCTCTTAGTGCCGTTAACCAACATGATTTCTTAGCATCTCAAAGTTCAAATATAAACGAGGTTATGGATATGGTCGAATCTCAGACAATACCAGCAGGTTTTAGCACCAGATATTTGAATACCACCGTTCCGAGTACCCAAGTAAACTTTAATTCACACAAACGCACCATATCTTCACCAAGTTCTCTATTAAGCATCAGTCAAACGTTCCAACCAAATAAAGCAAACATTGTTTCAACAGGCGACTTATTAATAAACTTTATTCTCGTCAGTTTAGGAGTTTTATTTCTCCTCTGAGTATAATACCATGTTAAAAGAGAAGGGTGGAAATATAAAGGACCAAATATGAGCACTATAGTCGATGTTTTGTCATAGAACACAGCTTATATAAAAAAACGATAGTAATATTTCATTAACCTTTCAGTTATGTTCAAAAAATTTTAAGATATCACGATGTGATTTCGTAAAATCTAAAGGATTGCAAATCAAATAAACCAAGTAGCTGTAATAAATAACAGGAGTTAATAAAAAATAATTCCATGGTATTTTCCACCTATTATACATCCCTTTCATAATGTATTTAATTTAACTGTTTAAAAAAAGAAACCAATGTCAAAGCTAGGGATATTTTGTCCATGATTTCAATACCTAATCGAGAAGTACTGAATACAAGAGATCATTCTGAGAGTTAATCACATTCTATAAGAAGAAAAGGTTTTGAAGCATCACATTTATCTTCATTGCCTCTAAGAACCCAAATGAAGGTCAGGAGAGACCAAACCAATAATCTGAATCACTAAAAAAGAATAGCCAATCTAAAAATCATTCATTTCTTCACGTAAGGATACGCTAAGAAAGTTAATAAAATGCGTGCAGTTTCTTTAGCCCCCTTCATTAGAAATGACAAAGAACTTTACATCAATAAAAAAGACGCAATCTAAAAAAAACCCATTATAGATTACGTGTCACTTCCCTCGCACTCCTCAGGATCTTTTTCTTTCACATTTTATTAAGAGGTTAGTAGTATTTTCTCTCTCAACTATCAAGGACTGAGTTTTTTCATTTCTTTATATTACAAGGGAAGTTTGTATTGAAACCCCATTTTCGTTTCAAACCCAACCCTTTTCTTTTAATTAATAGTTATTAAACTTGCTTGTAAAAATTTTTTTCATGTACATTAAAGTAAAATGATTTCTTTATGGTCTAATTATTGTACATCTGTTTCTAAGGAGATAGAAATAATAGTATTGTTCCCAAAAACAGTAGTTTCCCATATTAGCAATGTAAAATTTGAAATACTTTAATTTGTACGATAGGTTATGAGGTGTATTTCTCTAACAATCATAAGATGAGTTGCTCTCTGAGAGGATCGGCCATTCTGTTTTATTTGAGCCTCGGATGAGGGATTAGATAATATTTTTTTTCTATTATTTGTGCTAATAGCCCAGAAACAGGCGCACAAAAGAAACATCCCAACAACATGACAAAAAAGAGTGAATTTTTCTTATGGATAAGTGTTGCTCTTCCTCAAGAACTAGATATTTTTCTGCTCGTTAGAACAATCGGGAAAGAACATAACGTTCTTGTATTTCTCCCTTCTTTTTTTTTTTGGTAGAATTCTAAGAAATTTTTAATAATTGAAACCCTTCGCGGAAGATAAATTTAGAGAAACGGAAAAGGACCATCATCCCACAATTTAGTCTTATTTCAAATGACGGAGCCGATTAGAATTGTTACGGTAAATCTTGTCCTCAGAGAAAATCAGTGTCTCAAAGAGATGGAATAAAACAAAAAAAATTCTATTATGAGCGATCATTCAAGGTGCTTGAGTATGCCGTTCAAGCAATAAATTTCAGCAGCACACCAATCTTAGTTACAAACAATCAAACTTCTAATATCCTTCTTTTAACCAGAAAAATAAAGGATATATGGTACTGTTGCTTTTCATTGATATAATATTTCCTCGCTTTTTTCTAAGTAAATATCACCATCTGTTTTCTAAAATCGCTTGGAAAAAAAAAGAAACAACCTAATAACCTAGAAGGACTAGCAGCATATAGTGGATATATAACATCTATATTATTATTAATTCTTTTCTAGCCCCCCCTTAAACCATGCTGCTTAATTCGGAAACTCTTGTGCTCAATTCAATCCCTTCTTAAGAATTATGAAACATACCAATTTCTTTTCTTTTATGGGTTTTTGTCTTGTTTTGGTAAAAAAATATGGAAAATCTTACCTAAAAGAATCTCAAATATCCCTTTTATGGGATTTTCATGACTTACCAAGGGTCTGTTCTCTCTCTCTCTCTCTCTCTCTCTCTCTCTCTGTGTGTGTGTGTGTGTGTGTCACTCAGTTTGTTGAAGCAAAGAAAAAAAGTTAAAACCGAAAAATTCAATAACAAATAATATAGCAATATATGCTTTCTGTTCTGAGAGGATCCTCAGTGCAAAAACTTGAAATAACTAATGGGGATTTGCATGAAGAAAACAATTTAACCCCCCCTTCTTGAAGTTCCCCCTTGATCTGCTGATGTTGGCAGTAATGTTCGAAATAGTTCCCATTCTACACAGAAGAGAAACGAGAAAAGAGAAGGACAAAGGAGAGAAAAAAAGACAGTTCCATCTGTAGGATCTTTAGCAACCGCAGCAGAAAATACGCAGCATATGTTTGTTCACTTTTTTATTTCTATGGAGAGAAAAACATCAGTATTATGACCTTGTTCTGGGAGTTTGGCTGCCTTTTTTTTTTTTTTTTTTTTTTATGCGGAGAAAATCTCTGCCGAAGCAGAAAATCCCGTAGCAAAAGCAAAGAAAACAAACAAACAAACAAACCAAAACAAGGATTTACATTCCTCGAACCGTAAGTAAAAGTTTGAGGGCCCTGACTGTACTGGGGGGGAAGGAGTTGAAAGTTTCTATTTGAATTATTGAAAATAATTTTTGAAATTTCTGGTGTTTGTACAGAAAGCAAAAGAGTAAACAAAATAAACACAAACAAACGATCCTTTCGTTCTCTTTCTCTCCCTCTCTCACATACATACTCTCTATTCTTGGAGTTGTGGGATTTTCAAGCAACGACGATCGAAACAAGTCAAATGTCTCTTCAAAATACTCCTGTCAATGCATTGTCTTTTTTGGTAATATATATAAAAGTGAATCTATAGAAAAAAATTGAATATTTTCTCCTTGATTCTTATTCAAACTTGTTAAACCCACCACTACTTTTTATCAACTATATTCTGATATTTTGCTTCAATAGACACATTTCTGTTACCAATAAACTGAACTGCAATGTCTCAGTTCCTGAAATATTTGTATCTCGAATTTGTGTTACTCGCATTTGCACACTCACTAGACTTTGTCTCTGTTACAGTAAACCAATCAAATTTCACATATGACCAGTCCATTGCTGGTAAACAGGTTAATTTTACAATAGAAGACACAACGAATGACTTCACACTAGATAGTGCAGCTCAGGGAGCTGTTATTAATGCCAATATCGTATCTCCAAATCAATTGAATATTTACGTAGGTGATCTAGATGCAGATGAGTTTGACATTTGGCAGTATGCTAACAATCCAGATATATCCGTTGATTTCAATGGCGCAGTCAATTTGAAAACATTTCAAGCCCACTACCAATCCACCGTATTTCAAGCTATTAATTTTCACAAAGATACCACCATTGACAATTTTGTCCAACCAGATCACATCGTATTTTTAACGTTTGCACCAGACACCCAAATAAAGTTTAATCAAGGAATAAACTTTCAATCCACTTCTGTGGTATTCGGAAGCCCTTTTTCTTTCAATCTTCAAAATAGGAAGTACAGTGGAGCCTCCATTTCTTTAAAAAGCTCTACATTATGGGCCAGTGACCTTAAGAACTCAGCCTACAGTTGGATACAACTAGTTGATCATTCTACACTGGTTGTTCCTGATGTTGATAACACAGAAGACCCTTATAGAGTTGTCAATATTCAAGGTACCGGTAACTATGTGGCTGTACAAGATCCCATCATTTCCTATGACCTTGCATATGAACCACGTCCAGATTGCTCAGGTGCCTCACTAGTGGTAACAGTTCACACAGCTAAAAGCAGTATAAAATTTTTATTTCAAGGTGCCACTGACAATACACCCGTTTGTATATCGGAACAAAATTTCTTTTTAACTAACAGTATTGGCAGTACACCTACCGGAATCACAACCCTTTATAAGCTCGGCTACCGTCAAAATGGTCCAGACAGTTGTCCAACTGCCCCAGTGACATGTAATGTTAGTTCTTTAATTGACTCAACTTGTACAATATTTGAAACAACCTCATTTTCAATTGCTCAAAGTTCATTAAACACTTTGGGAAGTACATCTACAATCTCGTGTCCAAATAATACAGCAACAGGTAACAACAACAACAATGGTACTGACACAGGTAACAACAACAATGGTACTGACACAGGTAACAACAATAATGGTACTGACACAGGTAACAACAACAACAATGGTACTGACATAGGTAACAACAACAATGGTACCGACACAGGTAACAACAACAACAATGGTACTGACATAGGTAACAACAACAATGGTACCGACACAGGTAACAACAACAACAATGGTACTGACATAGGTAACAACAACAATGGTACCGACACAGGTAAGAACAACAACAATGGTACCGACACAGGTAAGAACAACAACAACAATGGTACCGACACAGGTAACAACAACAATAACAGCACTGATACAGGAAATAATAATAATGGTACCGATACAGGTAGCAGTAAGAACAACACTAATAGTTCTGAACCAGATATCACGTCTGTTTTTACTTCAAATAGTCATGTCATTACACAAATTATTTCACACAGTACTGAAACAGCTAGTGACGGTTCGGAACTCATTCACGCAATCACATATCTCACTTATGATGAAGTTGATGCGGATCCTTTATTCTTCAGCTCTACATTTTTGTCACATTCAACTAATCTGAGTTCAAGTACCTCAGCAGTTGTTAGTATAAGATCTAACTACAGTTCCAGCATTCGCTGCACCATCTCTAGCAACATTACCTCTATAATACCTAGTTCTAGACCAACTACAACATCTACTTATGTGTCTGATGCTGGAACCTACTCAGAACCGAAAATATCAACGGTTACAGTTACTGTTGATGAGGAACCAGTAACTCTGATTATCACATATTGCCCAATCGTTGGATCAGATGGTAAAACACATACAAGTACTAGTACTTCTACCCTTGCACACAAGAGCTCACATGGCCCAGAACAAACTGATAAATCTGGTTCAGATTCTAGTCCTTTCAAGTCTGGTTCTGGTTCTGTTTCATCTGACTTTGGTACCAACAATAGATCAGGCTCATCCAACTCCGGTTCCGTTTCTGGTTCATCTAATTCTGGCTCTGGCTCTGGTTCATCTAATTCTGGCTCTGGCTCTGGCTCTGGCTCTGGTTCAGGATCAGGATCTGGTTCACTTAACTCTGAAACCAACAGTAGATCAGGCTCATCAAATTCCGGCTCTTCTAACTCCGGCTCACCAAACTCTGGCTCTTCTAACTCCGGTTCTTCTAACTCAGGAAGCAACACGAAATCAGGATCGTCTAACAATGGATCTGGTTCCAGTTCTGGTTCCAAGTCCGGCTCTTCCAGCTCCAATACGCACTCTAGTGTTGGTATAGTTCAATCAGGATCCAGTAATTCTGTTATTGGTGATTCAGGTAACAAACCAGGTGTGGCGCACGTCCAATATCAGGGAGGTGCTGCAGCAATAGGTGTCAATGTTCTTACCACCATTCTACCGATTGCAATTGTTTTATCGTATTTCTTATAACACTGCATTCGTTTTCCCCAAATGTACCAATACATGAGATGATGATAATTTAAGCACTCATATAGCTTTTGTTCAAAATTTTGTTCGTTTTAATCTATAGGAAAGCCTTATAATGTTTAGTAATAATTATCACGGGTCTATATTAATAATATCTTCAAAGAAAATATCCCAACAATGTACGTCAAACAAACATTTTACTGTCATTTATTTGGCAAATACTGTCTGCAGTGTGTTTGAAGGCTACAATGGTCCTGTTTTATAAGACTTTTTAGCTAGGGAGTTTTTGACGAAGTACTTTTGGGTGTGAAATCATAATGTAGTAACAAAAAACCCATATACCTTTAACAAATAAAAGTGTTCTTTGTAATTAACTAGTAATACAATATTTACTAGTCCCTTTTTCAGTTATCTTTCTTGAAAGGAATAATCTAGGTACTCTATTTAGGCTCAACCATAATTGATATCTGTTAAAAAAATTAACATATTGCTTGAATGTACATTCAAATCAGAATTGTAGGGTATTTTAATCATTTTAATCACTTTTCTGCCTTTTGAGAAACTTGGTTTTTCTGCTTCTAAAACTTGATTTTTTTGTTTCCTATATTGAAATCGCAAATATTATATACAACCTATTTATATTTAGTGGTAAATGTTTTTGAAAGCTAGAAATCCAATGTGTCTTTAACCGAAAGGAACATTGAGATAAGTTTACTTTACTAAGTCGTTCTTTATCGCATTATGTCAATTTTGTAGAGATATATATAAAACTCTTTTATCTACGTTTCTGCTTCTATTCCCATATAGATCTATAGTAAAGCATTTGTTATTGTTCTTCTAATGATAATTTATTAAATCTAAATGTGACAGTGAAAAGCATTTTATATCCAGATAGTAGTATTTTAACAAATTCTCTAATACAAACAAGTTGAAAACCATCTAAGATTCAATACAAGTCGATCAAAATTAGTTTACCAAAACAAAATTAGAGACAGGAAACTCAATGATAACGAAAAAAATCTATAAGCAGATTATTGCTATTCAATAAAGCTTCATCTTTCGTATGTGTCAGCATTACACATAAAATGGTTCAACTGGATTTTTCCAAACCATTGAAAACATTTACTGTAGAAATATCAATTGAATGGTGGTTTCCCAATGACCACTGATTCTTTGACAGCGAACTAACGCTACTTTGAATAATTAGTTTAGTAGACACGTTAATAACTAGTATCTCCAAGAGAATGTTTTGATATATAGCATTCTCAAGTATAATTGTCAATAGTATTGCCAGATATTTATATTGAACCACATTACCAGTTAAAAACTCCATAAATACTTTAGGTTCATGAATTAATATGACTTACAATGCGATAATACTATTATCAAAAAAAAAAAAAACACAGACATCAATCATGATAAAATATCACCAATATCACCAATATCACCAATATTTCAATTTTAGGTTTTAGTCGTTGAATAAATACCCAAATAAAATGATAACAACATTTTGCAGAATTGTAGCATCAAAGGTTTATCATGAGATATGTGCTTTTATACCAACACCTAAAGTGTTTTGCGAATAAATATAATTACAAAAATAACATGACAAAGATGTTAATATCAGTTTTCACTCCACTTCATATTTTTAAATTGAGGAATTGTAATTTTTTGATACATCGATAGCTCAAAGATTTACCTTTTTCAAATTCAAGTAACTGTTCATGAACAAACCTTCGAAATATACAAACCGTATAAAGTCTTGTTATCCAAAAAACATATAAGTTAACATACTCACCTTAAGTCTAATTTTCAAATGTAAATTACTCAAATAGCTATTTCTGGTTTAACTAAGCAGTTTATATTTGTCAAATTATAACAAATACCTATTATTACTTTAGAATGGACGAAAGTTTGAATAGCTCTCACTTGAACTAAGAAAATTAATAAATAAAGGTATTATGGGGAGAGGAAAAGAAATGAACTTATAACTTGTGCAAGGGATACAATTTCGTAAAATTTACGATCGTCATACATATGTCACAGTTTTCTCTATTTTTCTTGGCTTTTCACTTATTACTCATTGTTTATTAAATCCCTTCAGTTAAATTTATTGTACATGTTGTGTCAGGATGCTCCATTAACGGCTCCCTGCAGAACCACACACATACACAGATGTGAACTCAGAATAATGGATGGCCGTGATAAAAAAAAGGAAAAAAAAACAAAAAGGTAAATTCCAAAAACTGATAAAGAGGAATACAAATAAAAATTATTAGCCCTATGCGGTCATTCTTGTATTAATTCCATACAGATTCGTCTACAGAATAAAAAAAAACTTGCTTTGGTAATAGAACTAAAAACAGCAGCTCTAACACCTCCCCCCCTCCTACTAACTCCTACAACAGCACTGGTGATACAACTTCTATTCAAAAAGCTCATTAACAAACGGGCTGTCTTCTTGGATGCTCCTCCCCCCAGCAGTAAACATTCTGCTGGCATTCTTCAAAAGGATTTGCACATTTTTTTCCATTGCGGTAGTTTTCTGTATGGTGTGAATCTCCATGTGCAAAGGAGACACAGAAATGCAGGTAAGGAGACTAAGAAAGGAAAATTTTCCAAGCTTTGAAAAAATTGCCATTGTGAAATAATAAAAAAACAACAACAACAATCAAGAATGTACATTGGAATACAAAACTGGTACCATTATCAGACACGACCTAGGAAAAAGCAGGAAAGAAAGGACGGAGGAAGGTCTTAACTTTACGCAGAAAGTTGTATTTTGATTTCCCTTATTCTTTTTCTTTTTTTGGTGTTCAATTGACAGGAATACTGAGAAGATGTGAAGCAAACTGAAAGAGCAGCTTAGATTGAAAGAACTTTTGATGATTACCGGTCGGTGATAAGGTTATAGTTGCATTCTAGAACGATAAGGAACTTGGAAACTGGCTTTTTTTTTTTTTTACCGCGAGCAGAGAAGCGAATTAGTTCAAACAGCGTTAGTAAACGAACACGCCAGCATATCTTGCAACAGAATCAATTAGTATTTTCCAATTTGAGTTATCGATGGTCAAAGTACTTTGAAAACCTTGGGGACCTCAAACAACCTCCTATGTCCAGATGTAAATAGCAAAACTAGCAGCTATAGCAGTTTAGATAATTATGTCAGCCCTGTTAACCATTTCAGGTTTAGTAGCTCAACCAATTCCCGTACTCTTATCAGCTCAGCCATCAGTTCCAGTTCAGAGTTCCATGCAAGTTCTGTTAGCCATACTAGCTCAAGCAGCCAAAGCAGCTCAGGAAACCCTGTTAGTTCTAACAACAAGAACGGTTCAGGTTCGGGCAGTCAAAGCAGTCCAATTAGCCATACTGATGCTAGTCACACCAGTTAAGTTAATAACAACAAATTAGGAAACCATATTAGATCAGGTGGTGACCACAGCACTAGTAAAGGTTTTGATAACAACAGGAGATCAGTTAAATATACCAGTTCAGTTGACCCTACGAGTTCAGTTATCCATACTGGATCAGGTGTCAACAATGACACCAACACAGGGTCTGGAAACAGTGGATCTGGAAACAGTGGATATGATTCTTCTAACAAAGGCCCTGGTTCTAACTTCAAAAATTTGTCTGGCTCATCTAACTCAGGCATCAACACGACATCAGGATTGTCTTACAACTTATCTGGCTTTCGTTCTGGTTCCCACTCGGACTCTTCTAGCTCCAATACACACCATAGTGCTGGTATAGTCCAATCAGGATCCAGTAATTATGTTATTAGTGATTCAGGTAACAAACCAGGTATGGGCACATCCAATATCAGGGAGGAGCAGCATCATTTATTGCTAACCCTGTTGTAACCATTTTACTTATTATACTGATCTTGTTTTCCTTAATCTAATAATGAAGATGTATTTTATTCATTTTCTTATATGATTTGTTAATTCTCTTAATTCTCTACTATTCAATATACTTTAAAAAAATTTTCTATGTGTATAAAACTGGAAAAAAAAAAAGAAATGTCTCTTTTCTATATGATTTTTGTTCGTTCTATTTTACAGTTAATTTTATTCAAGTAACATCTAGCTATATATTACTTTTGGGAGAGATAGTTTAACTCTTAAGTTTTTTTATAGTGCTAAAAAATATCTCAAGTTATAATAATATGTTTACAGATAAATTTAACCAGATAATTCCTAATGGCCTATGTATTATCATGAGGAAACCAATACAGTAAAAACTTTTTTGACTTGTTTGATTAAAGTTTTTATGCTTTTTTCTCTGTTAAAAAATTTATATTAAACATTATATAAAAAATTCTGGTCATTGTTAGAAAAAATAAATACGATGGCTAATACTGCCTGAGAAATTTTAAAAAGGAATAAAATATAAGTGGTTACTGACTAACTTATATGCATTGAAAAAACCTTTAATAATCTGTTCTCAAATATTAAGTAAAAATTTATACCATTATCCATTTTCATAAAACAATAGTAAGTGTATCCTACTTCAAGGACTTGAGGCGTAAACATGTTCGATCAAAACAATGAACATATCGGAAATTTAAGACACTTAATCTGAACGAAAGGTAATTCCCAATAGAATAGTCGAAGTTCAAAATGTACCCTCAAGGGACGAAGAACTTTCTAATCAAGCTAAAATACTCATATGAAAGAGAAAGGGGTTTTATTTTCCAGTTCCGTTTGATTATGCCCTGTAACATATTTTATTATTTTTATAGTCCCGCATGAATGACGTAATGATACAACAACTGTCTATCTTCAATTTATTAAGCATTTCTTTGAATTTGAAACTTTAATGTTGTATTAGTTCTTGCCCGACTACTAACCAGATTATCCATTCTGGGAGAATCGACGCAAGTTTAATTTTATGATCTGTGACGTACTCTAACAAATTTCATAAAGGCAACTCGATAAAGTCTAGAGATGAACTTTACCGAAGGCCTAAGTAAATGGATACTCTGGACCATTATCTTTCTTGCAAACTGATAATAAGTGAAATGATTTACTTGCAACTTCTCTTAAACGTTAGACACATATAATAATAAGTTAGGAAGACATTTTCTAGACAGTATAGTAACTATGAACAAAAATGTAATGCTAATTATCCGCAATTAATTCTCTTATCAAAACAGTAATATTTAATATCAAGGATTCATCAGCTAGAGTTTCTCGGAATTTCTATAGTAAAATCCTAATATTGATAATCCCAATAATCAGAATATATGCAGTAAAACATAGTCATTATTTGATTTTGAAATGAAGAAGTAAAAAATTAGAAAATATGACCTTTTAAGTAATTTTCTTTACTTTTTACCATCAAATTAATATTCGTGTATCTTAATCATGGACACACATATTCTTCTTTTTGGTTTTCTTACTATCTCTCCCCAGCTTTATCCTTTCATGCAAATAAAACAACTATACTTATCATTCCACTAATAAGGACATCCAAACAACCCTTATAGTCATTTTTATCTTAATTGTACTTTATATAATCTCCAAGTCATGGTAAAATCAAATCTTCCTTGAACTTATCCGCTCTCTACAGCATAAATACAACATTCATTCCTTATTATGACATATACCAAAACACCCCACCTAAGTAATTTTAACTTACTTCCAAGTTACTGTCCAAGAATACTTTGGATATCATATCTTTGAAAAACAGAGCTCAGCTTTGAATATGGAACCATAGTACCATTTTGCCCTCCTTACTCAACATCACCTTTCTGCCCCGGAACAGATTGACACTTCCCCCTCGCCGAAATTGTTCATTACCCTACACTGTTTACATTATTGTCTCCCCCACAGAGCAGTGATTTTTTTCTCGACACTCCCGCAGAAAAGTTTTTCACATTCTTAATTCTTTATACATTCCTGTTACTCCGAAACAGAGTAAACCTTGTGATTTACGCATTACTTTGTTGAAAAAAAGCAGATTCTCATTCTTTTAGATCTCTCATGGAGTATATATATATATATATATATATACATATATATAATTGTAAAGTTTACACCTTTTTTCTGGTACTACTCCTTGTGGCATCGAGTTTGTAGGTGCAGCCCGTTTACTTGCTCATCTCTGATTGTGACGAGACATTTAACTATTGGGAGCCTCTTAACCCACTCCTTCGTGGGTTTGGTAAGCAGACATGGGAGTACTCCCCAGAGTACTCTATAAAAGCATGGGGTTTTCTACTGCCATTCTATGGTATATTGTTCCCTGTGAATGAATTCAGGAAATCAGTAGTAGAAGAGTGGTATCAAAATAAATATCGCAAGTTGATACATATTTAGATATTTTTTGAAATAATTTTTCTGTTTCTTTCCTTTACTTTTCTTTTTCTTTTTGCTTTGTGATATACTGGTGTACGTACAACCAACAACATTAATGAAAACAAAATACAAAAACTAAACAATACTGTTGCAAAACATGAGAAAATTTAACTTGAATTGATTGAAGTTATTATATTTTTGATACTAGAAAATATCAAAGTGATGTATGCATTTCTGAATCAGAAAAGAGATTAATGGTGAATTATAAATAATTGTTACATCAACAAAAAAGAAAATATCAGCAACATTATCAATATAAAAATTCTCTTCCCAAAGTATGGAATGTGTCAGAAATTGTTTTATTTAGGAAAAGAAAGAGAATGTCAAAATGATTGTGTTAACAACATATTTCTGTTTGTAATATATGAATGGTCTTGATATAAAAACAAAACAAAGCGGATCACTAAATTAAGCAAGGTATAGTAGTCAATGTTCAAATTTTATATAAAGATAGTAAAGCAGAGTGTGATCGACAATTATGGTTATTAATAACAAAACTGTTAAACCTGGGATTTAGAACCTCACCAGTTTAATCTTTTCTAATCAGTCGTTATAAGAAAGAAATGTATATGCCCGAACAATACAATATCATAAGGAGGATAGACAGGTTATTTTCAAAGTAATTGAAATCTGTGATACCATTAGTTGGTTAGATTTGTCTTCGTTGTGCGATTAAAGAAAAGTAACAGACAAAGTTGGATGGTAATAAATAATGTTTAATTTTATTTATAGTACCTGTAGTTTCAAACCAAGATGAGACTTGATTCACTGCAAATAGAATGGTTAAGAAATTATTAGTACTGTTTGATCTTCTCAAGAAATGGTACTATCTACAGACTGTCAACTAATAATATTTGTGTTTGGAAAAATAAACCTAATTATCCCGAAAATCTCAAGTAATTAGTTTACATTGATTATTTTTACATTTTTACGAGTCAGTTTATTATAGGACCCAAAAAGCTCTTGACCTAGGTGCTCTAAGGAATTGACTATCTAATATTTACCGAATATATTATTGTATGGTTGATATAAATTTCTGTTTCATAGGTGGTGGTATACAAAAACGTCAATTTGTCATAAAATTTGTTTTGAATATTTCTTTAGCATATGAACGAGTAATATTGGAAACTTAAATTACCGTATTACCATATCAAAAGATGAAAAGACGTTTGTTAATTTGTTTTCTAGTACACATAAGATAAATGATCCTTTCTTTGATAGTCATCGTTTGTCTTCTTGTTTACATCTTCAAAATTAGTGTAGGCATCAAAATCCTTAAATATACATATATATTTTGAAGAAGCTAAAATGCAAATAAAATTGAAAAGCCTAAAATGCGATATATCTCGTCTTACTTATAAGATATAATTTTCTTATACGTAGATAAAGACCTAAAATCCCAAACATGGGCCCATACGGTTAATTGCAATTAGCAATTATTATAGAAAAATCGAACAATTAAAAAACGAACCAATACGTACATGTATGTATACATATATATAAATTTCATAAAAAATAGTAGCACTAAACTTCCTTTTTTTAAAAAAAATTGTAAGAACCCAATAGTTACAATAGTAGTAATTTAAAATATGAGAAAAAATGAACGAACTAAAAAAATTTATTTTAGTAATTCTGCGAAAATGAAGAGACTCTAACAGTCAAAGATCCATATATGAAACCAACATAAGACAATTATTTGACTCCATACCTCTTATTAAACACTTCAAATTAAAAAAACAAGTAAAATTGTTGCAGCAATTAAAAACACATGTTTGCTAATTCTATTCGACTTATTTCCAGCACCAGTATAATAGGAAATATAAGACCGAACAGTTAGAGAAGAATGAGATTTTGAAGGAAATATTACAATGCCATCCAAAGATGTCCTTTCCACTGAAGTCGGCGTCTCGACTACCACGATCACCTCTGGAGTGGTGACGTTGTCGGTGCCGACAGTGAAGGTGGTCAGGGTGGAGACGGTGTGCGGAACGGTGTCTGTACCTGGGATATCGGAGGTGATGGTGGCAGTGTTTGTATTTGGAGCAACAGGGGTCGGCGTCTCGACTATCACGATCACCTCTGGAGTGGTGACGTTGTCGGTGCCGACAGTGAAG
>JAJLXT010000162.1:5703-17569 GCA_030571395.1 Nakaseomyces sp. UFMG-CM-Y6046
AAAAAAAAAAAAAAAAAAAAAAAAAAAAAAAATTTTTGTTGGAAAAAAAAAAAAACCGACAGATACCGTAAATTATGATGTAAGAGTTTATGTATATTGTAGATGGATAATGAAGCCTCTATCATTATTTGTATCAATGTACCAATGAGTAATTAGTTTGTCCATACCACATTGCATTGAAATTTTCATTGTTTCCTTGAATATATAGATAATCACACGATTTGAAATAGTTTTCGATGTTAGTGCTCTAATGTCATCGAACTGAATGTATCCTAACAAATTACGCAACTTCACAAGGAATCTAATTCTCTTTTCCATATATTCTTTCAAAAGCTGTATATCGTGAAGATCTAGTATCATTTCTTTAGAGTCCGTGTAACTAATGATGTTCAAGTCCACTATTTGGTTCAGACAATCATCGAATGCTAAACTCTTATAGTCCTTATATGTAACTGGGTTTCTGACATGCTGTTGCTGAAATTGGTATGTTGCATAATTGTCTAAAAGAATGGATATTCCTTTGGACTTATACAATTCTAATTTAGAGATTCTAGGAGTATCCAGGTTCAGAATTAGCCAGAGGACTTGGCGGTGAAGAATTTTCATACTTCTGATCTCAATCGGATGAGGACACAGTGTTATATCGTTTGAAATTGCGTTATAAGACTCTGACTCTAGGTCAATCACTTCGTCGTTTGTCTTTGAGTAGTTCATTCGTAGGGAATCAGAGATCTCACGATTTCCCACTCCATCCTCGTTTTCCACTTCTTCAGTTGGACTAGTTATCAACAACTCGTCTCTTGCATTTTTCCCTTGTAAGTAATCGATATATGTAGCCTCTAATACCTTGTGCCTAGGCACCTGGTTTACTTGATCCTCGTATAGCGAATCAATAGAAGGTAGTTCAACAACCCATGCCGATAGGTTAAGTAAAGTCTTATCACGGGTAGCCCAAAACTCCAGTTCAACCGAAAGAGAATCCTCCACCAACTCAATATGGTTTACCACAAATTCTGCATAGTCAAGGTTATACAAACCCGTCATGGAGACCCTTGACCCTACAAACGCACTGGCAACATTGATACCAAACGATCTGAGATAATTGACCTCAATTCTACACGGCAATATTTGCGAATCAGAGCTGTCATCAAGCAGAATAATGGTGTGATCCTCGTTCTTGATCCAGGTAAATTTAACCCCGACCACGGTTCCCAGGACACATACCGACTTCACGGGATGGTTCATCCAAAACAAACACCCAACTCTATAGTCATACAATCTCAACAGCTGCCGTGTCTCAAGCACCATCCGCATCAAAACTTGAACAGAAACTTTGACTACCTTGCAGTACACTTCACCGTACCGAAACAACTCGGCCACATAATATTTCAAACCTGAAACCTCATCGACAATCAGGTCTCCATGTTGCATCTACTCCATTTAAAAAAACAACAACCCAAACAACAAGAAAACACAAAGAGCCACAGGTAGACTTCTCAGATAGATTTCTCAGATAGACTCCTCACAAATCCTGATATTGTATATCAAATCGTTCTTAAATAGATCAGGTCAAGACCTCCCCTTGTTGTTAAATATAACAAATCAACACGAATTTGCGACTTGATGCCCACACCAACACGGCGTTAAAGTCTAATTTTTTATTATTTTTTCCGGCACCTGCGTGGGCTCCCAAGAAAAAAAAAATTTCAACGAAGCAGGAAAAAAAAAAAAATTAAAAAAAAAATTGATGTGAAATCCATCTCAAATTGACACTTGCTTTAAGGTACGGTACACAAACCAGAGCTGATCTATCTTTGCAATAGAAGCTGGATATAACATTATAAGATACACAGAGAAAGGGCACCTTTTTTGGGAGGGGCTTTTAGATTTTCAGGTACCGGTATAGATTTGGAAAGTAAAAGAAAAAAAAAAAAAAAGAAGAAGTCTTAAATCATCTTGGTGAAGAGATTCAAAATCAAGGACATTACTGATAAATATTGAATAGAAAGTAAAATATATGGGCATGCTTTCTATTGAGCAGAGGTATAATATCTGTCTTATGGCAGAACGCCATCCAAAATGGACGCAGCTAGAGTTGGCTAAGTGGGCCTATGATACATTTCAACTGCAAAAGATACCTTCACAAGGAACTATCTCGAGACTGTTGGCGAGGAAATCGACTTATATGAACTGTAAAGAGCATGAAAAGGATGCCAACAGGATCAGGACCCCTAATAATATCCTGGTCCGTCGAATATTGCAGGAGTGGATATCTCAGAGTTTGTGGAATGGTATTCCGATCACATCTCCCATTATCCAAGGCACAGCACAATCGGTATGGCACCGGATACCGGCGGAATTCAGAGAAGGTAACGGGTCCTTCAGTTATAAGTGGATTGCCAATTTTCTGGCGAAAATGGATGTAAACGTTTCAGCTCTAGACGAAGAGTTACCAAAGACACCCAGAGTGTGGACTTTTGAACAAAGGAATACATTGAAGCAGGTTTTCTCGAAGGTACCACCACAGGATTTATATACCCTGGATGAGACATTTATAGCATACAACCTTCCATTAGATTATGCTCAATATGAGGCAAGCAAAATCCAAAGAAGAATAGAAGTAGCCACCGTCATGCTATGCTCAAACCTAGATGGTTCAGATAAGATGAAACCAGTGGTAGTTGGAAGATATAACAGCTACAGGAGTTTCAAGAATTACTTCCCAAATGAGCCTTTGGATCCTGTATCGCAATCAATGCTGGGCCAAAAGATGGCATCAAAGTTTAATATTACCTATCACAGTAATAGGAAGTCCTGGTTAACAAGTAACTTGTTTCACAACTGGTTAGCGCAATGGGATAAAAGATTAGGTGCCGATGACCGTAAAGTATGGATTATTTTGGATGATTCGTGCTCTCATAGGATTGTAAATATGCATTTGACGCACATTAATTTAATATACACATCAGCAAACTCTAGGTTTTTACCTTTTAACTGGGGCGTTTTAGATGAATTTAAAACAAGGTACAGAATTCAACAATACCAAGCTCTTATTGAACTACAGAAAAGATTAGAGAGTCAATTAAAGACGAAGGAAATTTTAATCAGTTTTGAACAGAGTCAACTGACGATGTCAAATGCATTTAAGTTCATAAACAGAGCATGGGCAGAAATACCCATTGATACGATTAAAGCAAATTGGAAGAGTTCAGGTTTGGTACCAAACGAGATGATTCAATTAAATGAAACTGTTAGCATGGCTTTTAAAAAAAATAAAATACTGGAAGCAAAGTTAGAAGAACTTTGTAATGAATATCATTGTGAAAAGAAATGGGACTATGAAATGTTATTGGACTTAAATATAGAAAATAAAAACACAAACTTTTTGAGTACGGAGGAGCTGGTGGAAAGTGCCATCATTGAAAATTATGAACCAGAAGTATCGGAAGATGATAATATCAAAGCTTTACAAACTTACGTATTACCACCATTGTCTGAACAGGAAGATCAAGAACCCCATTATACGGCATCTACTAACCTGGATACAAATGAATTGAATTTTAGAAAGAACTCTATCACTCTTCCATTGAAAGCAGAACAGTATGATAATACATTTACCAACTTAACAGGAAACCAGAATGCGGATGCAACAGATCTTAATAACGTTGACGTCTTTGGTCAAAGCAATATTTTTGATGTTAGTACTCTTATCGATAAATCTACAATTTTTATGGACGCCAATGATAACATAGAATTTAACCCAACAAATGTTGAACTACCTATTGGAAATGACAATAATGTTAACAACAATGAATTTATCAATGATTTCTTTGGTTCCTCTATCCCAGCAGAGAGTTCTAATAATGAAACCACTAATATCGGGACATCTTATTTACCGTTGGAAAATCAGTTTGACAATCAAATAAATAACAGCAGCAAAGATGTACAGATTACTCCTCCAAACTCTAATAATCAAAACAATTCTTCTCCACTAGATAATACTAACTTACAAAGTATTATAGATCTATACGGTACAAGTCCGGATTCCAATGCATCTTCTGCTGGGTTCAAAAGTGCTATTGCATCGGAAACAGCCGTTAGCCCACTAAACAATCTACTAGACACTTCGGCATTGAAAAATGACCTTGAAATTGCAAACTCTTTACAGGTACTATTGAAACATGTTAGCCACAACCATATAAAGTTCAACAAACGAACTGTAAAACAATTGACAACAACCTATCAAGAATTAATCAAAAAGGTCAAGAAGTCCCAAAACCAACAATTGAACCAACAGCAAAATCCACATGTAAAACAAAAACCAACCCAGTTTAAATTTGACGATTTATTTATGGATGAATTACCATCAATTCCATCTCCACAAAATGTTTCGACGGAACAGCACCATATGGAACATTCAAATTTAAATACTGTTCCTTCAAATAATGCTACTCAAAATTCCCAATTGCATATCAATGGCACAGAACCTTATTTCTAATAACTGGGATGTATTAAATAAAAAATCTTCATCGTTTGTCTGGTACAAATTTTGGTATGATATATTTATTTTTTACCCATTTTTTGGTTAACTGAAATGAAAACAGATACTTTAATAATTTAAGTAGTTTATTTTATTGAGATATATATTGAAATCATAGCACATTATAGGACATTAACCTATATCATAAGTATTTACATCAAGCAACTTCAAACAATTTTCCTTTGATCCTATATTTCAACCACTCGATAGCATACTGCTGGGTATCCTCTTCAATAATGCCATCGATGGTCCTCTGCACTGTTAAGTCTAAATTCGCCTCTTTAGTTACCTTTTTTAAAAGTTGTGATAAGTCCGGAATTTCCAAATTTTCAGGTAAATTTTTCAGAACTTCCAAGTGTAATATTCTAGACTCATCAATCGATTCTAGTAACGCTCGAACAAAATTGGGTTTATCCATACTATAGTTTATTAGAAAATCAATCAAATCTGGATCACCCCAACTTTTGACAAAATGAATTGCAAGATCTGGATCTTCAAGTTCATCGATTATTAAAGACAACGCTCTCTTTGTTTCTCCAACTTTCCCCCATAAATATATTAGCTCATGATAAAGTTCCTTTGAACCCTTGCAAATTTCGATGGCTTTTTTGGGATCATAATGGTTTTTTGTTTTTAGAAATGGAAGTAAACTAGGTTTCTCATACTTGGCTAGTAGTGTTATAAAGAGATCTTCGTATTTGACCGATAATGAGGGATCCCGATCAAATATATATTCAAGTTGGTACAGTTCATATTTTTTGAGCTCTGGTTCTTTATCTAAAGTCTCGATTAAATTAGGTAATTTAATTATCCTCAAAGTATCAAATACAAACTCGAAAGAAGGACGAAAAACCACTTTTAACTGATCTTTTGAAAGCTCTTCAACATTTCTTTGATCCATTTTAAATGGTATCAAAATTATTTCTATTAAACGTGTCAAGAAATGGGAAGTAAGTTTATATTTTCTTAAAATTTCAAAAGTCCCATTGTCCTTGGTATCAATCATATATGGAACCGCTTTTGAATAGCGTTCTTGTATCAAGTTAACAGTAATAAGAGAGGAAAGAAAATCTTGTTTTTCCTTGTTATCTTTTGAATCTTCTTTCATTTCTTCCAATTTACATTCAATTCTCTCCAAATTAAAATTCTCTATGGGCCATTTCCTTAACATTATTTGGAAGGTATCAATGTTATGTTTTTGCAGTAAACATATTAGAGTTTCTTCATAAACTATTGATGGGATAGTAGAGTCTCTTGGGAGATATTCAACAAGATAATCAGCATTTCCAAATTTAAGTAACCCCTCAAATAAAGGCTCCCAATTTATAATGTCATTATCATTAACAGCGGCACTAGAAGAAATCTTATCATTTACCGTTGAATACACTACAAGTGCCATTTGTGCAGCTCTATCCCAATTTTCATCATCAATTAAACTATTCAAATATTCTACTCCCAACTGAAACAATTCATTTCCATTTAATACTAGCTTACCAATATCCCATGCCTTTGAAAGATCTTTGTTATGTTTGTACCATTCAAAGTGATCAAAAAGAGATAATGTATTGATTTTAATCCTATCTTCAGTGCATATTAAATAGTATTCAGGTAACTCATTATCAATATGCATTCCTAGGTGATAGTCATTTAAATTTAAATTTTTATAATTTTTTGTCACAATATCATTTGAATACACTTCCGACATATCTAGTAGATCAATTATTGAGAGTTCAGGCAAACTCCCTTTTAGACTTTTTCCATTTTGAGAGGCTGAAAATCCAAGACACATTAATTGATCACCCTTGAATGATGCTAGTCCAGCAAGGAATAAATCGCATGTATGATGGTTTTCCATTTCCACAGTCTTTTCAGGTGTAACCCGTAAACTGGATGCTGCGCTGGATATAATTGAACCTAGTTTTGCAGAATCGTTTTTCAACGAGCTTGTTGAACTAAATTTGAATGACCACAAATTCCTCCCCCAACCAATTACAATTCTGTCCCGATCAATTTTATGCATAAATGGTTTAAATAGATCAGGTCGCTCTTCATCTGATTCATGTGGAAACTTCACATTCAGGAGTGTGGTTTTACTGGGAATATCGTTAAAGGTTATACCTGCATCATTCATCCAAATAAGAATATCGTCAACCAGAAAAATACCCACGATAGGGCCGTTATTTTTCGTTAATGTGACATCTGAACGATTACCAAGCCAATTTCGCTGGGTCAGAATCACTTCTCCAGCCATACCTCCAGATACAAATATTTTTGAAGTTTCAAAATTATTATGAAGAACAACTGCGTTGACAGGACGCTTGAAGTCGTATGCGAGTAAGTTTTGTGAGTCAGATAACGTACCTATCACAACAGTACCATCAATCGAAGCTGTTGCTATATTTTCACCTTCAATATACATAGAGAGAATACTTGATCTATGACATTTCATGGTTCTTATTTTACTAAAATCAGTATTAGTGATATGTAATAAGCCCATGTGTGTACCAAATGCAAAAAAATCGTTACCAAAATAACATGAAGAAATAGCATCTCTTTTAGGTAAGTCTTCAAACAAGTTTTTTATTCTGCTGAATTTAAGTAAAGGTGGTTCTGTTTCTTCATCGTCCTCATCTTCTTCATCACTTTCATTACTATCCACTGTATCATCACTATTGCTATCCATATCTTCATCAATGTTTTCGGCATTATCATCCTGATCTTCTGTTGCATCATCAATTTCTTGATCTATACTATTATCGCTCTCCGCTATATTATTATCGACTTGTGATTCTATTGTGAGTGTTACGTTGTTTCCAGATCTATTATCTCCATCGTCACCTTGTATTATCTTCTGGTTGTTATCTTCTTTGTTTTCTATATTATCATTTTTGATAATGTCTATGCTCGAAGTTGAGTTGTTATCAATGGCTTTGGTCCTAGTAGTATCAGTTAAGGATTCATTGGACATATCAATTAAATTGTGGTAAATATAAAAGCCGTCCAAACTTCGTTGAATGCCGTGTTTTTCAAAGTATTATGCTAGTGTCTAGTAGAAAAATTCTCAATTCTAAGATCAAAACTGCACTTTTGATTGAGCTTTTATCAGCAAGTTTTAAAATATCCATATTTTGGCCCTTAATTTGAATTTCTGTATTTTTATTAATATTTTTCTTTTAAAGACGCAAATTGAAAAATTTATAGGAAATCAAGATTTTAAGATAATTTCCAAAAGGGAATAAGTGTGTTACAAGAAACCTGGAGCAGAATCTCTACACCCTTCGCATATATATTTATCTTTAACTATGGTTAGAGCCAGGAGAGGTGTCTTGCTGAAATGTGATCCGTCCATTAAAGCTCTTATTGTTCAGATTGATACCGAACGTCATGATATAATATTAGAAGAGCTGGATGACACACACTTGCTGGTGCACCCTACAAAAGTTGAGTTTATTAAATTTGAACTGAATCGATTACTGTCGCAGAACATTTATAACCCTATGGAGGAAGAAGAAGAGGAAGGGAAATAAAAACCAGCAACAAGAACACTTTAACAATTGCACACGCATTACGAAACAAGCATTTCATGTACATTATAAAGACAAAAGCTGACAATTCAGTTTGACGATTTCATATATATTTCCACCATCGATATCTTTTATTTGATATTATTTCCATCTCTTTGGTATGGACATATTAATTATAATAAATAAAATAGTAAGAAAAAATAAAGAATAATCATCATTATATACAGAGGCCATTCCTCAAAGATATTAACAGAGTTCAGGCATTTTTTTTTTTTTGTTTTGAACAGAGGTGAATATTACAAAATAGTAAAGTAACAACATAATCATTTACTTGTAAGTCCCAGTTCCTCCCTCATCTTAGCTTTCTCGGCCTCAACATCCAACCCGAATTCGTCCGCTAATCGCTTCTCCAATTTCAAACGTCTTTCGAGCCTTTCTTTCTTCATTCTAGCCAACTCAGCTTTGATCTCATATGGTTCCTTGGGTATTTGATTCAGAGACTCCGGATCCGGCCAAAACCCGGGCACGTTAAGCTTTTTGTCCGTGTCCGTACCGATATAGTACATCACCGCAACTGGTGCCAGCAAACAGAAGGAGAATCTGAATATTTCTAATTGAGCCCTGGTATATCTAAATGGTAGTTTCATAATTGTTGATCAGATACCTCGTATGTTGTATTGGTCATCCCAAAAGAGCCAATATTACCATAATTAAAAGTAAAACCCTCCTTACTTCTTTAAATTCAAGGTATTCGGTAATGAAAATAAAAAAAAAAAAAATAGAAAATCTAAAAAAAACAATAAAAATAAAATTTGGAAAGAAAGACAGACAAACACAACAGGTACTAACATTTTTCAATTGTTATAATCAATTTGAACATACTATCCAGCCCTTAACATTTGCATCTTACTGGAAGTGTATATAAATTGTCCAAGATAGGAGGCTATGGGTCAGGATGAAAGAACCGTGATCAATTACTCTGAGCTCTTTGGAAAGCTGATTAACCATGAGGAACTCGACGGCACTATGTCTTCGTTCCTTTACTACATGTTTCCCAAAGAGCTGTTCATAAGAGCCTTGTCTCTTTTGGATTCTTGTGATATGTTTATTTATGTCTACGATCTTTCACCTGCTGGCACTTGTGGCGACGAAGAAGTAAGCACAGACGTCGACACCACGGTATCTGAATCATTTACAACTTCAATTGCAATTCAGACAGAAAAAACCAGTGATGCTACTGTCGCACAGGATAGTGGAATCTTCGATAAATACCTGCCTTTATTATATGAAGGTGAAGGTGAGGTGCAATACCGATTAATTGTGAAATCCAGTAATGAAACACCAGTTTATGTAGATTTAGACAACTGGATATGTTCTTGTCCTGAATTTAATGAGACTCTGGCATCCAGTGTCAATTCTGGAAATGATCTCAATACAGACTTCCTTAAAGTTGTGGAAGACTCGAACGAATTTTCAGAAGACAAGTTTGGACAAATAGATGCCCACAGCTTGTCCATGCAGAAATATGTGAATCATAAGAAGTTGTTGTGTGCACATTTGCTTGCATACTCTATTGTATTGAGGTCTAATCGAAACGTCATGAGGTATTATGTTAAACAAACCAAGAATGTAATATTGATTCCTGTGAATAGCATCGACGAATGGCTGAAACTTCATATCAATGTGTTGGAAAATTGAACAAATTTAAGAATTGAGAAAAAAAAATAGAAATTAAATTAAATTAAATTAAAAAATGTATTATTATGTATATAAAAATTTGTTTTAATTTTTTTTTGCTATTACATAAACTTTGTCCTTATAAAAAATATAAGTTATAGAACAGAGTTGGAAATTTGTTCAAAGAACTAGAAGGGACGATACGATTCTCTCTTTATTTTTTATTTTTTGAGTCCTTTCGAATAAAACAATCAAATAAAAAAAAAATTATAAAATGACCATAGTTTCGGAGATTAACCGAATACCATATAAAACAATGGTTTTATAATAACGAACACGTTAAAATATTGTATAATGGTTTTTTTTTAACATCGAATGAAGTGAAAAGGTAAGTTGGATAAAAAAAATTATAGCGGTTATATTAACAATAAAAACCGGGGACAATATCAGTAACCAGGTGAGCCGTGCAGAAATCTATTAGGGGGGGAGGCGGGAATATTAGTTTATCATTAAAATTTTGAAAACGTAGAATATTTGTTTTTATCAGGATGCTTAGATCAAGTAGAAGACCAAAGCAGCCAAACCCAAACCAGAAGAGGCAACCTTAGCGGCGGCGTTGGCGTGGACGCTTACACGTGGAGTAGAAGCTTGAGCGGCCAAGGTAGAGGACTTAGCTGGAGTGGAGGCTTGAGCGGCCAAAGTAGAAGACTTACCTGGGGCAGCAGTGGTGACACCTGGAGCCAAGGTCTTAGTAGTACCGTGACCACCGGAAGTGGTTTCAACTCTGGTGTGAGTCAAAGTACATGGACAGTCGGTAACAGTTAGAGTGGTTGGAGCAGTAACAGTGATAGTCTTGTTACCGTGAACGATAGTGGTTGGGTATGGACAGTAAGTTGTGTAAGCAGTGACAACTTCAAGGTCGGTAACCCAGAAAGTAGATTGTGGAACAATAGTGTCGTTGTTAGCGATTGGGGTGGTGATTGGAGTGGTGGTGATTGGAGTGGTAGAGTTAACAATTGGAGCTGGGGTGGTGGTGGTGGTAGAGTTGTCAGCAATTGGAGCTGGAGTAGTGGTGGTGGTGGAGTTGTCAACAATTGGAGTGGAGATGACAGAAGAAGTGGAGACTGTGGTGGTGGTGGAGTTGTCGGCAACTGGGGCAGCAGAAGCAGAGTTAACAGCATCATTGCTTGGAGCAACGATAGCACTGGATGGGGCCACAGAGGATGGAACAACAGAGCTGTTGAAACCTTGGCCAACGACGCAAGCAGATAGAATAGATAGAGTAGCGAATGTAGAAGTGAACTTCATTGTTTTAATTTTTTTTTTGGTAGTTTGTTAGTTTGAAATCTTTTTGATTAATGGTTTTTTATTTTCTATTTCTAAATAAAAATATGAAAGAGAGAATATAATTTTAATTTTTTTAAACAATTCATCGACGCTTATATACTTTTTTTTTTTTGTTTTCAATATTAATTCTATTTTCTATTTCCTTATTCTGTCTTCCTTCATTACACTTTATGTTGGGTCATCATTGCATTAAAAAAAAATTTTTTTTATGGTTGCAACCACCCCCTGTGCAGTCAGTATCTCTTAATTGTCAGTAAAATGAGTAACATAATAATAACTTATTATTAGAAACCCAAAGAATATAGCTACTATCTTTAGCAGTCCGGTTTTAAACAAAGAAAGAAAAAAAAGTAAATAAGCGGAGAGAATTGCTTTTTTTTTTTTTATTCAAGAAAAATATTTTTTATTATTTCAACATACTATCCTGCGCAGTTTCTGTGGATATAACATTTCATATATTCTTTTTTTTTTATTTTTGGCCCTCTTGGTTTTCCCTTTTGGGAAAAGAAAGGACGTGAAAAAGATTTTTAAAAACACCCATCAGTTGAGAAAGGCAGGGAGCGATTTCTTATGCAGCACTTAGAAAAATTTTTTGTTTTCCTTTGCCACTAAGGGAAGGAGGGGGTTCGAAGACTCAAATGAAACATCGGGTTCAAGGCGAGAGGAGAGAGGGTCTCTTTTTTTCCTTCTCCCACACTCTCTCCGCTGGTTTCTGTGATAGAAACACGAGGTGGCGGGTCACAAAAAGCAGCAAAAAGCTATGTTTTTTTCCCAGGCT
>JAJLXT010000163.1:0-17224 GCA_030571395.1 Nakaseomyces sp. UFMG-CM-Y6046
CACCAGAAACATATTGATCTAACGAGTGCAATCCTCTTCCACGTACAATACAAATTTTTGCCCTGTACAAAAAATAGTCATGGTCTTGGGAACACTACAGCGTAATATCACAGTATTCTACTGCCTCCCTCTTGTTACTTTTCAATATAGTGTTAACAAAACTGACAGAAATACTCACATGTTTCCTATAGAACCGCATCTGCATCAACCATCCTCACCGCCAACGTACAGATATCGTGAAGAAAGCTTTCTCTGATCCGATGATCATGTAGACGGTTATGGCACACCTTTCATAGCCTGCGTGCACCGACACCAACCTAGAGACTTTCATACACAAACATTTACAATATAATAAATTCATAAAACAGCGTCATTTAAATTAATGAATACACAAAATACACGTATACTAATATAGTAATTGTAGAGGGAAAATAAATCAACGAACTTAACAAATAGCACAATGAGCTATAATGGGTACTGGAAAGATAGAATTGTTTAAGCATACTGTCCTTAATATGGATACAAATACAACCTTACATGAAGGAAATTAGAGCAATCAAAATTGGGATGGCTGCAACCCAACTGTTTGATACGGTGCTTGCAGCCGCACCATGGTACTGGACATTACTCAACGTAGGATGAGCAGAAGCAGCGCCTGGAACAGCGCCTGGAGCAGTAGCAGTGACTGATCCACCCGACTTGGTAGCACCTTGTTGCACGCTGACACGAGGGTTCTGGTCTGCGTTGTTAGAACCAGAAGATCCGGAAGAACCAGGGTTGGAACCAGGGTTGGAACCAGAAGAACCAGTGTTGGAACCAGTGTTGGAACCAGAGTTGGAACCAGAGTTGGAACCAGAGTTGGAACCAGTGTTGGAATCAGAGTTGGAACCAGAGTTGGAACCAGTGTTGGAACCAGGGTTGGAACCAGAGTTAGAACCAGAGTTAGAGCCAGAGTTGGAACCAGCATTGGAACCAGAGTTGGAACCAGCATTGGAACCAGTGTTGGAACCAGTGTTGGAACCAGGGTTGGTACCAGGGTTGGAACCAGAGTTAGAACCAGAAGAACCAGAGTTGGAACCAGCATTGGAATCAGAACCAGATGAACCTGTGTTGGAAGATATGCTAGAACCAGAGTTGGATGCATTAGGTCCAGGAACAGATGAATTGCTGTGACCAAGTGTGGTGGTCATGGTGCTTGTGTGTGTCCTACCGTTCGAGTCAACAAGTGGGCAATAAGTTACAATCTTTGTCACTGGTTCTCCATCAACGGTTGTAGTCACAGTAGACATACTTGGTTCAGAGTAGACACCCACGTCAGTAGAAGTGCTGGAAATGAGACCTGAGACTGGAGCTGTAGTGGATGTCTGGTTGGCAGTAACTGTCTTACCGGGTTTGTCGATAGCAGCAGATGAAGGGGTCTTAGTGGTTTCTGTAGTGGCATTTCTGGAGGAATGAGAGGCGGATGGCTTGAGTTGGGATGATACCTCCTCACTCGAACTAACCATAGCCGTCGAATGGCTTGTAGAGTGTCTAGAGGAAGAGTGGACAACAGGGGAGGGTTCAGGAGATGAGTGACTTGAAGAGTGGTCGGAGGAGTGAGTAGATGATTGAATAGAAGAAGAGTGAGTGGAGGAAGAGCGAGTGGATGATTGAACAGAAGAGGAGTGAACTGCAAGGGAGTGGACAGAAGATGAGTGACTGGAAGAGTGACTTGAAGAGTGAACAGAAGAGGAGTGAACAGCAGGGGAGTGAACAGAAGAGGAAGGTTCAGAAGTAGGACGGCTAGAAGAGTGACTTGAAGAGTGACTGGAAGAGTGACTGGAAGAGTGACTGGAAGAGTGACTGGAAGAGTGACTGGAAGAGTGAACAAAAGAGGAAGGTTCAGAAGTAGGACGGCTAGAAGTGTGACTGGAAGAGTGACTGGAAGAGTGACTGGATGAGTGACTGGAAGAGTGACTGGAAGAGTGAACAGAAGAGGAAGGTTCAGAAGATGTGTTCTCGTCAGCGGTGAGTGTGTACGTGGCGTTACCGGTTACAGTATATCCATCTGTGTCGGTAGTTGGGAAGAAGGAGATGACATCGGTCTCGGTGGTACCGTCCTTGGTGACAGTGACCGTAGTCTCAGGTGGTTGTATGTATACCTGCAGCAGGTGGAACGCATACACTTGAGTCTCAGTGCCATTCTTGTTCAGAGTCAGCGTCTTCACTTCGAAATCTTTCTCAGATTTGACCATATCTCCAGGAAAGTAGAATTTATATTCCTGATTTGCAGTCTTCACCGTCAATTCATGAGACTCATCGTTTATCTTGCCAGTCCCAGGGCCTGAAACATGAAACGATAGAGATTCGATTGGGCTGGTGAAACCAACGTAATCAGTATCATTGTGCATGAATATCACGTACTTGCCAAAGTTTGGTACATTGTCGTTGTATACAAGAACATTAGGGTTGCTGTCGGTTCCTTGATCATATGAAATAAAAGTTAGTGGACGATTTGGTGAGTTCGTGATACCACCATCAAGCCAAACAGTGCTGTTAGTGATATACACTGTGGTTGTTTTATTAGTATAATAATCAGGGTAGTTTGGAATCAATTTGTTTTCAAAATAAATATTCGAGTTCTGGGCAAGTACCTCAATAAAATTGACTGGGGTCCGTTCGGAGAAGGTTGCCTCGTTTATATTTATGAGCTTTACATCACTTGTAAAATCAGGAAAGTCAACGTAAAGAGACGCACTGTGGGTTTCACCTGCTTTTTTGTTGTTCTGTATCCACAGATCGGATGCAGACCCTAGCAGCGCTTCGTATTTATCACCGACTAAGGAAACGTGAAGGTCACTATAATAATTTGTGATTTGAAGGCCTCCCTGATCGAGGTCCAAGGACCCACCATGATAATTGATATCAATAGGTTTAGACCTTGGCCTATAGGGTTCAAAATATATCCCACCCGTCTTATTGATGCTGCCATTAATATTAATTGTCTCTACATCAATTCCGTAAACGAAATCAACGTAATCACTATCGATAGCGTTGATCATGTCCGCATTGGACACCCAATTGGTTTCGTTTATCATGATATTACTATCAGCAAGGGCAGTAGCTGCCAGTGTTAAAGCGGCGGCTAACTTCAAAACAACCATGTTGTGTTAATTGTTTGAATATAGTTCTCCAGTAGAATGTCTTGGTGTTTTGTAACTTTACAATATTAAAACAAAATGGGAGAAACAAGAAATAGGTGAAAGAAAGTATTTTGAATGCCTATTTATATAGTTTTTTTTTTATTATTCGTCTTCCTCTTCTTTTGTTTTTTTTTTAGAAGAGCTAACCAGAAACATACCCACTGTGGCATTTCAATATCGTATTATTTTTAAGTAGGATTGAGTTGAAATAAAATCCGAAAGCTGCCAGTAAGCATGGAACTAGCTAGCAATTGTGCCTTTTGTTCTTTGAAGTGGCATTTCGTGGTGCTTCTTATTTTGTTCTGATGTTGATTTCTCATCTAGCTTTTGTGCATAGCGTCAGTAAAATACAGATTTACATGTTAGGATAATATATTTTTCGGCTGATGAAATATTCTTCAGGTGATGAAATATTACTCAGGTGATGAAATATTACTCAGGTGATCAAACGATACTCAAGTGACATAAATCTTGATATTTAATTCTTCTTTTTGGATTTCAGTTATCTCGATAGATACAAACAGTCACATGTATGGTTGTTTCTGTGCGGTTGGTACTAAAGCAACACTGGGTTATTTATTGCTCTATTTGTGAATTTCCGTAATAGCAAGATACAGGGAAGGGAGAATAAAAATTTATTTCCCGTTCTTAGCAATGAATATCCATTGACGGCCGTGCCATCTCAGTTACATCACTCTGTTTCAAGTGCTCCCTCAAAAAGACTAGGACCTGTTTTCAAAGCACTGACATTTCTCACATTTCTTTTTGTGTGTTGGGATTTACCATGAGGATTTTAATGTTACTATTTGCGTAACTTGGCTGCTAAGAATAGATATGGGAGGGGGAGGAGGTGTTTTCCTTTGTCTGTTCCTCTCCTTTGGGAGAGCAAGACCAGACCGGATTTACTATGACCTCCCAGGCGAAACTGCAGCCCATCCATGATATGGTTGTATATCCTTTTTAGGTTTCTTCATTAAGTTTTGGTTTATTCCCACGAGTGACTGCAGCAGACGCGCACACACACACAGACGCACAGACTCACACACACAGATACTATCTTATTTAAAACACAATTCTGTTTGTATTAGCTCCACAGGCACAGAAACGTGTGCAGGCAAAAGAAAGCATCGTTTCATAAAGTGAACAAGAGTCATTCCTGCGTCATGTTCTGTGTAGTTTGTTGTTTTTTTTTCAAAATTACCAAATTAATTTCTCGTTCTGTCCCCTTCCCTCCGGCCTCCCCTCTGGCCTTGCCTCTGGCAGCTGGCGCGAGACACATCCCGCAGGGCATGTCCAAAAAGGGATATATTTTGGGTTTTATTACTTTCTTTGTAATAAAAAAAAATAAATAAATTAGTTTCGCTTTATTACCTGTTGGCTGCTTTCCGGATCGGGACAGCTGCCTGGACCCTGTAAATCGAGAGGACCCTCCCCTCCTTCTAAAGGCAAGGATTACCAAATTGGTGGTAAACAAGGGGCAAATTAACGAGATAAACGAAGAAACGAACACAACGAGGACAGGGCACAGAAAAGCAAAGCAAGGAAAAGTAATGAAAAGAAAAGAAAAGACGTAGGGGGCCAAGGTGGGCAGCCAAAGTGCGATATATTTGAGTTTTTGTTTTTTTTTTAATAGTGTAATGCTCTATTGTTTATCTATAGTTTCCCCCCGGCTGTTCCCTTTGTTCTCTTATAATGGAGATTTACCACACAAGTCTGGCAATCCCGGCTGGACAACATCTTGAGTGTATAATTTTATATTACAAGCACTGGGGCAGGACCGGGGACAAAAGGAGATGGTGTATTTGTTGTTAGAGGATGGGAGAGGGTCCCAGACCACGGCGTAGCGTCTGACTGTTGTGATTGTTACTTATTTAGTTTATTTTTTTGTCCTTTTTTCTTTGTTCCGTGGAAAGTCCTGAAATGATTGTGAAGAACCACACAGTACCAGGGATAGTATGTAGTGTCTTCTATGCAGAGGGTCTCTGATATCCTCTTATTCTAAATATAACTAAGGAAAATTCTAAATGACAAACAAGGTCACGCATTATAATGAGATATTTGTCACAGAGTTGTTTTGTCATGTCTTGTATGAAATAATAAGATGACTTCTACCTTCCGGTATATACCTAGACGGTTAGTTAAGTATTTACGCTACTTCTTTTATCAGATGTTTATTCTTGCTGTTAAACACAAATAAAACTGAATAATAGGTAGCAAAGGAAGCTGAGAATTAATCAGATTTATTCAAGAAACCACGATAAATTGATTCGTCAGCTGGTGGGGGAGCTTGTCTCTTTCTGGAAATTAACGGGTCAGTTACTAACACTGGGAAAGGTATCAAATTTAATATGTCAAAAACGTAACCGAAACTAAAACAAAAAAAAAAGGAATAAGAAGAGAAAATAAGAAAAAAGAAAGAAAGAAACCAAATGGAAAATAAATAATTAAACTTGTGATATTCTGAATAGGAGGTGAAATAAATTTGAAATTAGGATTAGTCCCCTCCCCCAAACACACACACCTACCAATGTCATTATAACAAAACCAATAAAACTTTCTGAAGGACTTAGTAAGTATAAATAACATCCAACAATACGGATCAATTTCATCCCGATTATTGCAACGGACATGAAATAAAATCAACTTCCTTTTACATCATATCTGTGAACTTAGTCATATTATCGTCATCATAGGTCAACTGGGTAGGGACAGAGTTAGCATGTAAAATGAATGAAGATCCTTCATCTTGTTTTAATAAAGAAGGTACATGTTCTATGATACTTCGTGGAACTATTGGTGCCAATTCCTACGCCAGCGCTTTCTACTTCATTTTGAAAGTGATTTTCCTAACTTAGACACATGCACTGAAAACAGGCACAGGCAAACAAAGAGGTGAAATTTGAAAAAAAAAATGAACAAAAACGGTACCTCAGAAAATACTGCAGATAGAATACCATTTCCATTTTCGTACGGACAAGGGGCCAAAATAGGAAAATCAATGTCCTTAGTGGTTTTCTTAGCAAGCGAGACTTGCAAGAAAAAAAAACAACCGTATTTGCATTATTATTAAAATATTTTCTCCAGTGATTAATATGCGGCAGGTATCTATAAATTGCAATTATAATTAATTTCGGTTGCTCTTTTTCTTTCCGTTTGTTTTGGGATTTCTAAAAGGGAAAGTGTAATTACGATTACGGCTCATTAATTAAGTAAACTCCTCCTTCACTTCTGGTAAATCCTAATTTACAGAATACCTAACTTAGGTTTCGCCTCTCGCATCTAGAGGAAAGATATAATGGTAGTTAGTCTTCATCACCAACAGGTTAATAGAAAGAAAACTTTTTGGCCATTTCATCCTTTGTTTTAGGTATACTTTCTTTGTTCCACCAAATTGAAAAACAACTCTACTTCTATCTTGTCATCCAAAATTGATATATTACCGTGTTGTTTTTTTAGACCTTCATCCCTTTGAGTTCTGTGGTATTTTGGTAGGATTTTGGTAGGATTGTCTATTTCTTTCTGTAACTTCGGAAATGATTACTAGCAAGTCATGAAACCCCTACTTCCAAAATCATGGGGTTCATGAGATGGTCCTAAACATTGCCCATAGCCTTGATTTGAAGGTATACTTTATGAAGTTAAGAGTTCCTATTTTACCTTACAGTATTTAAAACTTTAGTTAACTGCAATAGAATAGATTTAGCCTTCCTTTTTCCAATATTTTCGTTTCCTAAACTTAGTAAGGGTTAGACTGCACCGTTATTTTTTCTCTCACCTTGTATGATTTCCACTATCCAAATTTACTTCACAAAAGATATTTGATCTTCTTGGTACTTCTAGTATCATCTAGAGTTGTAAATATTGATGAACCAGACTCTAGTCTCTGAAGATATTATAAATTATAAATAACATATTCATAATATACATTTTCGCTTTTTGGAATGAAATTCACAGATTTCTAGTTAGTTATTAGAAATCCTACTTATTTTTATATCCTTTGTACAGTTTATCCCCTCTGTTTAATTTACAGTAAAGTAATCCCAAAGTTTTTGGTTCATCAAATAATGTTCTCGAAAATATCTCTCCTCATCCTCTTACACCTCATCGTTATAGTTATTTTGTTTAACAGCCTTTTTCTCTTCATTAAAAAATTAAAAAATTAAAACATCAGCTGATGGCGGTTCTGCCCAGTTTGTCTACGAAAATAATTGTTAGGATTCTTGAATCAGAACACTTCTTTTTTTTTTTTTTTTTTGTCACTGATGGTTTACTGCTACAATATTTAAAAAGGAAATCAATGGAACGCTACAGTAAGTTTGTTTTCAACTTGTTTCAGTTTCAGTATCATTATTACTAATATTTGTTTTTTCTTTAATAGTGGCGTTTAGGAGTTCATTGTTTCACAGCTAGGCCCTTCACTCGTATAACTGATGAATTCGAATAGATGAGAATTCATTTACAATTCAAGAAACTAAAAAAAAAATTCAACTCCCTTCCCCCCCAAAAAAACAACAACACAACAGTTATTACAGTCCCTTATTTAAACATGATCTCTTTAATTTCTTTTAACCATTCTAATATATGAATTTTTATCAGCAAATCGATTGTAGGTTATCCGGCGACATCTATAATTGGGATAGTTCAAAGTTGGAAAGATGGTGTTTCGATTTCAACTTGTTTATTTTGCAAAAGGTATATCAAAAAATGTAAAAGTCCAATTCGTAGCCTATTAAATTTTCAGAAATTTCATTCTTGTCTCCCTTGAATTTATTTCGAAGGAAAAAACGATAAATCTTAAAGGTTTAATACTTTATTGAGATTGTTTAAACCATGATCCTCTCCCCTTTGAACAGTCTTTCTTGTAGAATATTTGCCAATTGTAGTATATAAGGTTGATAACAAACTTTTAAATATCATTTGGTTAATTCTTTAAGTTTTATGGAACTAGACAGTGCTCATGATATGAAAACAGCAAAAACAACAACAACAACAACAACAACAACAACAACAACAACAATAAAAGTTATCAATTTATCATATGCTTAACCAATTACTATTTACCACTACCTAGAATTTTCTGATGTCTTGCGAAATATTACTATAGTACAAAGTTCATTATTTCCATCATTCAGCAATAGTATTGTCATGGTTTTTCATTATCATTATAGATTTGGTTAATGATATCCTGAAACATTAATTATTATCACGTCATTTGCAATACTGAGTACCATATGCCATGGTTGATATAATAAAATATTCTGAAGTCAGAATCTAAACTCAAAATGCCAAGCTAGAGTTTTACGGAGCTGTGAGACGATCTGTTAACTGGATATTTTTTTGCTCTTATTTACAATGGTAAGGTATATAACTACCATTGCATTGTGTTATGGCTTTAGTACATTAGATAAATGTGAGGTTTTGGTTGTTTAAACGTATCTGTGTATATTATTTTAATCCAGAATTCGCAGCAGTCATGTTGATACAGACAGAAATAGAATCTACCTTCTTGAACCCTGATAATTGAAAATAAATCTTATCTCAGCTACAAAACAGATACCGCTTCGCAACAACATTTTTTTTTGAAGAAGAATGAATGCTCTGTTATATAGAACGATTAGTTATCACTAAAAAAAAAGATAGTACACTATTTCTATCAGAGGCCCTTTTCTTTCAAGCAATTGATTTCTTTTGATACGTAAGGACCACATAATTCCAGGAGCACATATTTTAGAGAAGAAAGTTTTTTTGTTTTAACAGCCAAATTCATCCAAGGTATTAGTAAAAAAATCGAATATTGCATATAAATTTTCAGTAACCTGCATTCTTCAGCAAACTTATTTTTTACCTAATACCAACTCTACTGACTTAACAGTTATATACACAATAATTGTCAGACAGAAGGGGTAAGATTCCTATTCAAATTGTAATATGGAACCTACAGCACCACATTGAGTGTTATCAGTACTAACATCCAACCTTATAATTAATTACAGTTAGTGGTTAAATGGTGCTTACCTTCCAAAAAAAAAAAAAAGAGTATAAGGTGTCCATGTGTACTTATCTTCAATAACTACACTTCAAAATCATTGATATACTCACCTTTGGAAATTGTCGTGACTGCTCACCATCCATGAATTTTAGTTCTTTGGCATTGAAATATATTGTCCCATGTACCTGGGTTCTTCCATACAAAATTCAGTTGCATATTATTCAGTAAAGTTAAACTCAATCTCATTAGGTATGTACTCTTTTTATTTCGACACTAATGTAGTATGTTTCTGTTTCTATGAAATGTAACAAACCAACATTTGTGAATACAAATTCCTATATTTTATTCGACTACTTTGTTATGGTAAGAAGTTGTAAATTATTTGATAAAATCATTAAAGCAATAATCCAATGATTTGTCTACATCCACATACCCATGCCCGATGTCATTTTCTTTAGTATCAATTTTTAATCGGTGATTCCGTCCATTAAAAGATCTTGTAAAAACAGAACGAAAATGACTTGAATCTTTGCTATAAAATCCACAAAATTTCAATTCTATTCGTTTTCTGCTAATCTTGGACAAATTATTTTGTGCTAGTAATTTATCACCACTTTTCATTATTATTTATTGTTTACCTAATATACGGTAAGCATGGAAGGAACCTTCAGAATATCCCGTAGAACAATAGAAAATTAATTAATTTTTTTTCTTACCCCCCTCGAACCCCAGTCACTACTTTCCAGGACTTCTTTCATGCCACAGAAAACCTAGCAGAAAATTTATACCTTTTCCAAAATTACTAATATTTTCCTAAAACGTTGTTTCCCAATTCGGAAAATAGGTTTTGTTTCTGTTTTTTGTTTTTTGTTTCATTTTCATATTTATTTTTTTTAGGAAATAATTGATAATAATAATAATAATAAGTAAAAGCGGGATTTGCAAAACTAAACAAATCACATTTACTACAGTTGTTTCTCTGTGTGTTTCAATTTTGTCCTGGAACAATAAATCGGGGATTTTCTCTCCCTAAAAAATTCTAATATTTATGTATATACAATTTATAATAGCTAACAGCTACTGGGAAGTAGTCAGGGAAATTTAGCAAAAAGTAACAAAATTAGAAGCCATTAAGCCATTAATCTTGAACGGATCCATAGAGTCTTATGCCTCTAAGAACTGGAGTAGGACCCCTGGTTTCGATTGAAATTCTTTTTAATACAATTATTCCCTCTCTTACTTCCCTTAGAACGAGATGTCCCGGATATGACATTTATCTACAGTGCCGCAATGTTTTTTTCAATATTTTAGTCTATTTAATATTTTTACTGGGCCATTTAGAAAACACTGAATACCAATACCATTATATGAATCTTAAATTGCCTTTCATTAGTTAGAGTAAGATGGGCTTGGGAGAAAGGAGATGTAATATTCCTATAATGAGGCTGCTACAATCAGCAGGTGATAATGAAACTAGGAAAATCCCATTTAAATTAAACACGGATTTAAGAAATCACCTTCCGAGGAAGCGTCTTTTAATTTCCGCTAAAGGACTCTCAGGTAGACAATAAATAAACATAATTTGTTTTGGGTGGATAAAAAGAAACTGTTGCAGAAGCCATTTTTTTTTCTCTGTTGCTTTTTTTTCTTCGATAATTGAAAGTGCTCCACAGATCGTCTGTGCACTCACGTAAAAGATTACATGAAGCTCTCTCTCTTTTTTTTTTTTCTTTCTAGGTAATGTTCTAAGGAGCGAGGTGTGTTGGTGTTGCTCCGTAGATTAACGCAGGACTATCAACTTATACTAGCAAACAATACATAGACGTCTCATCAATCAATTTCTGTGTAATACATATGGATTCATTTTCGCCAGTAATACTATGAAATAAAAAAAACTTCGCTCCAGTAGATCCTCCGTACATATTTGAGATGGTTGCCATTTTTTTTTATTTTAATATTTCCTCGACCTTATCCAAGAGAGAAAATAAAATTAAAAGTTTTTGGTTAACAGTTTTCTTGACTTCTATTTTTGGATTTAAAGTTGTTTTTCTTTTTTTATTTTTTTTTTATTTTTTTTTATTTTGTTGTTTTTCCACCTTCTGATGGTTAGGACAGATTGACTAGTTTAGGACAAATTGTGTATAATACGGGTAGTAAATTTGTATTCTTCTTTCAAAAAAATAAAAATAATATGAGAACTTCAGGTAGTATCATTGAAATCGAGGTCCTCTATTTCTTTGAGAAGCTAATCTACAATTCAGAAAAAAATATTAAACATTTTTTTAGAACGCGAAAAACAACAACAACATTGTTATGAAACCTTTTGGGCATCTAAAAAGTAATCGTTGCCAAACTTGATGTCATATTTTTTTTGTGATACATTTCTGTTTGGTTTTCTGTTTTTGTTTTGTGGATATATATTCTATTTAGTTATTCTACCGTTTACTTTATTAATAAAAAAACTCTATGAACAATTTAACGGGAATCTCACAGAACTACTCATCAGACTACTAAAAACCTAAATTTTAAATTTCTTTATTTTTGTTGTTTGTTCACTTTTCAATCCCCCCCCCTCTTTTTGCCAACAAATACACTATAGGCACAAACTTCCACTCTTTCCACCGATATATTGATTTCTTACTTCTTAGAGTTTTGTAAAAGACTTTTATGTAATAGAAGGGTTTTAGGTATTATGTAGCTAGTACACCATTTCACAAGATGGCATTAACCTGTCCCCCCTCCCCCCCTAAACTAACTATTACTTAGCCATCATTTATCTTGAAATGGGATCAGATTATCAGAGACCCTATGCTTAGAAGACACTACACACTATCCCTGGTACTGTGTGGTTCTTCACAATCATTTTCAGGACTTTCCACGGAACAAAGAAAAAAGGACAAAAAAATAAATAAGTAACAATCACAACAGTCAGACGCTACGCCGTGGTCTGGGACCCTCTCCCATCCTCTAACAACAAATACACCATCTCCTTTTGTCCCCGGTCCTGCCCCAGTGCTTGTAATATAAAATTATACACTCAAGATGTTGTCCAGCCGGGATTGCCAGACTTGTGTGGTAAATCTCCATTATAAGAGAACAAAGGGAACAGCCGGGGGGAACTATAGATAAACAATAGAGCATTGCACTATTAAAAAAAAAACAAAAACTCAAATATATCGCACTTTGGCTGCCCACCTTGGCCCCCTACGTCTTTTCTTTTCATTACTTTTCCTTGCTTTGCTTTTCTGTGCCCTGTCCTCGTTGTGTTCGTTTCTTCGTTTATCTCGTTAATTTGTCCCTTGTTTACCACCAATTTGGTAATCCTTGCCTTTAGAAGGAGGGGAGGGTCCTCTCGATTTACAGGGTCCAGGCAGCTGTCCCGATCCGGAAAGCAGCCAACAGGTAATAAAGCGAAACTAATTTATTTATTTTTTTTTATTACAAAGAAAGTAATAAAACCCAAAATATATCCCTTTTTGGACATGCCCTGCGGGATGTGTCTCGCGCCAGCTGCCAGAGGCAAGGCCAGAGGGGAGGCCGGAGGGAAGGGGACAGAACGAGAAATTAATTTGGTAATTTTGAAAAAAAAACAACAAACTACACAGAACATGACGCAGGAATGACTCTTGTTCACTTTATGAAACGATGCTTTCTTTTGCCTGCACACGTTTCTGTGCCTGTGGAGCTAATACAAACAGAATTGTGTTTTAAATAAGATAGTATCTGTGTGTGTGAGTCTGTGCGTCTGTGTGTGTGTGCGCGTCTGCTGCAGTCACTCGTGGGAATAAACCAAAACTTAATGAAGAAACCTAAAAAGGATATACAACCATATCATGGATGGGCTGCAGTTTCGCCTGGGAGGTCATAGTAAATCCGGTCTGGTCTTGCTCTCCCAAAGGAGAGGAACAGACAAAGGAAAACACCTCCTCCCCCTCCCATATCTATTCTTAGCAGCCAAGTTACGCAAACAGTAAAATAAAAGGCCTCATGGTAAATCCCAACACACAAAAAGAAATGTGAGAAATGCCAGTGGTTTGAAAACTGGTCCTAGTCTTTTTGAGGGAGCACTTGAAACAGAGTGATGTAACGGAGATGGCATGGCCGTCAATGGATATTCATTGCTAAGAACGGGAAATAAATTTTTATTCTCCCTTCCCTGTATCTTGCTATTACGGAAATTCACAAATAGAGCAATAAATAACCCAGTGTTGCTTTAGTACCAACCGCACAGAAACAACCATACATGTGACTGTTTGTATCTATCGAGATAAGTGAAATACAAAAAGAAGAATTAAATATCAAGATTTATGCCGCCTGAGTAATGTTTCACCATCTGAGAAACATTTCATTCCAACACGCAAATCTTTTTTATTCTGGTGCTATTAGCAAGGGATGGAAGAAAAACAGCAACAGTACAAAATAACAAACAGCACGAAATGTACTTCCAAAGAACAAAAGGCACAATTACTGGCTGGTTCTATACTTTTTAGCATCTTTCGGATTTTATTTCAACTCAATCCTACTTAAAAATAATACGATATTGAAATGCCACAGTGGGTATGTTTCTGGTTAGCTCTTCTAAAAAAAAAAAAAACAAAAGAAGAGGAAGACGAATAATAAAAAAAAATATATATATAAATAGGCATTCAAAATACTTTCTTTCACCTATTTCTTGTTTCTCCCATTTTGTTTTAATATTGTAAAGTTACAAAACACCAAGACATTCTACTGGATAACTGTATTCAAACAACTAACACAACATGGTTGTTTTGAAGTTAGCCGCCGCTCTAACACTGGCAGCTACTGCCCTTGCACAAGAAATTTTCATCAATGAAACTAATTGGGTGTACAATGCGGATATGCTAAACACTACTAGTGGTGATACCGTTCTGTTCATTTACTTGAATGACGTGAAGACAATCAATATTAATGGTAGTATAAGCACGGAGGATGGGATTCAGATTTCGAACTATAGTCCAAGGTCTAAACCTATTGAAATCAACTATCACGGTGGGACATTGAACACCACATTAGGCCTCGAAATATTGAATTCGTATAGTGACCTTACAGTTTCCTTAGTCGGTGATAAGTACGAATCGCTGCTAGGGTCTGCAACCGATCTGTGGATACAGAACTTTATAAAACCCGGTGAAACCCATAGTGCGTCTCTTTACGTTGATTTTCCTAATTTTACAAGTGATGTAAGGCTCGGAGGCATAAACGAGGCAACCTTCTCCGAACGGACCCCAATCAATTTTATTGAGGTATTTGCCCAGAACTCGAATGTTTATTTTGAGAACAAATTGATTCCAAACTACCCTTATTATTTTACTAATAAATCAACCACAGTGTATATATGGAACAGCACTGTTTGGCTTGATGGTGGTATCACGAACTCACCAAATCGTCCACTAACTGGTATTGGATATAGTCAAGGAACCGACAGCAACCCTAATGTTCTTGTATACAACGACCAGGTACCAAACTTTGGCAAGTACGTGATAAGCATGCACAATGATACTGATTACGTTGGTTTCACCAGCCCAATCGAATCTCTATCGTTTCATGTTTCAGACCCTGGGACTGGCAAGATAGACGATGAGTCTCATGAATTGACGGTGAAGACTGCAAATCAGGAATATAAATTCTACTTTCCTGGAGATATGGTCAAATCTGAGAAAGATTTCGAAGTGAAGACGCTGACTCTGAACAAGAATGGCACTGAGACTCAAGTGTATGCGTTCCACCTGCTGCAGGTATACATACAACCACCTGAGACTACGGTCACTGTCACCATGGACGGTACCACCGAGACCGATGTCATCTCCTTCTTCCCAACTACCGACACAGATGGATATACTGTAACCGGTAACGCCACGTACACACTCACCGCTGACGAGAACTCATCTTCTGAACCTTCCTCTTCTGTTCACTCATCCAGTCACTCTTCCAGTCACTCATCCAGTCACTCTTCCAGTCACTCTTCCAGTCACTCTTCTAGCCATCCTACTTCTGAACCTTCATCTTCTGTTCACTCATCTAGTCACTCTTCCAGTCACTCTTCCAGTCACTCTTCCAGTCACTCTTCTAGCCATCCTACTTCTGAACCTTCCTCTTCTGTTCACTCTTCCAGTCACTCTTCCAGTCACTCTTCCAGTCACTCTTCCAGTCACTCTTCAAGTCACTCTTCTAGCCGTCCTACTTCTGAACCTTCCTCTTCTGTTCACTCCCCTGCTGTTCACTCCTCTTCTGTTCACTCTTCAAGTCACTCTTCCAGTCACTCTTCCAGTCACTCTTCAAGTCACTCTTCTAGCCGTCCTACTTCTGAACCTTCCTCTTCTGTTCACTCCCCTGCTGTTCACTCCTCTTCTGTTCACTCTTCAAGTCACTCTTCCAGTCACTCATCTTCTGTCCACTCCCTTGCAGTTCACTCCTCTTCTATTCAATCATCTACTCACTCCTCCGACCACTCTTCAAGTCACTCATCTCCTGAACCCTCCCCTGTTGTCCACTCTTCCTCTAGACACTCTACAAGCCATTCGACGGCTATGGTTAGTTCGAGTGAGGAGGTATCATCCCAACTCAAGCCATCCGCCTCTCATTCCTCCAGAAATGCCACTACAGAAACCACTAAGACCCCTTCATCTGCTGCTATCGACAAACCCGGTAAGACAGTTACTGCCAACCAGACATCCACTACAGCTCCAGTCTCAGGTCTCATTTCCAGCACTTCTACTGACGTGGGTGTCTACTCTGAACCAAGTATGTCTACTGTGACTACAACCGTTGATGGAGAACCAGTGACAAAGATTGTAACTTATTGCCCACTTGTTGACTCGAACGGTAGGACACACACAAGCACCATGACCACCACACTTGGTCACAGCAATTCATCTGTTCCTGGACCTAATGCATCCAACTCTGGTTCTAGCATATCTTCCAACACAGGTTCATCTGGTTCTGATTCCAATGCTGGTTCCAACTCTGGTTCTTCTGGTTCTAACTCTGGTTCCAACCCTGGTACCAACCCTGGTTCCAACACTGGTTCCAACACTGGTTCCAATGCTGGTTCCAACTCTGGTTCCAATGCTGGTTCCAACTCTGGCTCTAACTCTGGTTCTAACTCTGGTTCCAACCCTGGTTCCAACACTGGTTCCAACTCTGGTTCCAACTCTGATTCCAACACTGGTTCCAACTCTGGTTCCAACTCTGGTTCCAACTCTGGTTCCAACACTGGTTCCAACACTGGTTCTTCTGGTTCCAACCCTGGTTCCAACCCTGGTTCTTCCGGATCTTCTGGTTCTAACAACGCAGACCAGAACCCTCGTGTCAGCGTGCAACAAGGTGCTACCAAGTCGGGTGGATCAGTCACTGCTACTGCTCCAGGCGCTGTTCCAGGCGCTGCTTCTGCTCATCCTACGTTGAGTAATGTCCAGTACCATGGTGCGGCTGCAAGCACCGTATCAAACAGTTGGGTTGCAGCCATCCCAATTTTGATTGCTCTAATTTCCTTCATGTAAGGTTGTATTTGTATCCATATTAAGGACAGTATGCTTAAACAATTCTATCTTTCCAGTACCCATTATAGCTCATTGTGCTATTTGTTAAGTTCGTTGATTTATTTTCCCTCTACAATTACTATATTAGTATACGTGTATTTTGTGTATTCATTAATTTAAATGACGCTGTTTTATGAATTTATTATATTGTAAATGTTTGTGTATGAAAGTCTCTAGGTTGGTGTCGGTGCACGCAGGCTATGAAAGGTGTGCCATAACCGTCTACATGATCATCGGATCAGAGAAAGCTTTCTTCACGATATCTGTACGTTGGCGGTGAGGATGGTTGATGCAGATGCGGTTCTATAGGAAACATGTGAGTATTTCTGTCAGTTTTGTTAACACTATATTGAAAAGTAACAAGAGGGAGGCAGTAGAATACTGTGATATTACGCTGTAGTGTTCCCAAGACCATGACTATTTTTTGTACAGGGCAAAAATTTGTATTGTACGTGGAAGAGGATTGCACTCGTTAGATCAATATGTTTCTGGTG
>JAJLXT010000164.1:0-16645 GCA_030571395.1 Nakaseomyces sp. UFMG-CM-Y6046
TGGGATCATAAAATCCATCGGTACATTGCACTGTTGCTGTAGTTACTGAACACGGGACATTAATATGATAAACGGTTGCTGTTTCCGTAGCAATACCAACCTGACTACAATACTCAACAAATTCAGTACTATAAGTTCTAGTGGAGGGTTCATTTGCACACGTTGTTTCGTATACTATCTGATTTGGACATCCCATATCGCTGTCATTAATAGAATATAGAAACCCCGTAAAGTCAGTAATTTTGGTAGGGTCATCATTAATACTAAATGCAAGAGATAAAGTAGCAGCATAGTCACGGTTGTTCAAAAATATTCTAATAGGGTAGTAAGAGTCACCATCTAAGTAAACTGTTAGTTGAGTTTTCACATGGTTGGAACCCCATAGAGCATAACCTTGGTAGTTACCAAATTTATCGTAACTATTATCTAATTGACAGCAATCAAATGCGTTTCCCGCTCCAAAGTTTAAGTATAAAAGGTCATCACCATCAATATAAAAGGTATAACTACCTGATACTTTAGGTTTAAAGTAACCATACATGATCATAGTAAAGTTTGAGACGGTAAGAGGTGTTGAGTAATTATATGCACTTGGAAGGGTGTCGTTTTGCACATAACAACCATATTTTGGTTGAAAATTAAAGTTTAATACACCTGTTACACCTTCTGCTTCACCAATTTTCTTCCTTGCTTGATAACCATACCTAGGATAATTAACATCAAGATAACTTGAGTCATAACAGGCACCAGATGTGTAGTTAACCCAGCACATCTTGTTAGTCGCTCCTGCACAAGGCTCTTTATAATACCGATAGTTATATTCCCAAAGTTCTAATTTAAGACCCGATTTGGTGGGAATGTTGTCAGGGGCGCAACCTAACGGATAAGGATTTTGTGAATTAGAATCAAGATTATCTGAGTTTTGGTCAAGTGGTGAACTTGGAGATACTGTAGTACAGACATCTTGTGCTAGTGCATTTTCTAAAAATGAAAGTATAAATATGCAGAAAAAAGATAGAAAGCAATATCGCATATTTTGAAGGTAATAAAAATTTAGTACTGTAAGTTTATAATAATATCTTATTTATGTTTTCTATTCAAAGGGATAATGAAAAAGGTTGTATTTAAGAAATAGAATGATTTTGGAACCATTGCTTAAATATAAGATTTTGTTGCATTGAAAATCGATTCCTGAAAAACTTTTATCTGGAATGGGATCAAGGTTTTAGTCCATAATTATTATATCGGAAAAGGTAGCAATAACTCTCCATCAAATCCTTTCCCCGTACTTTCCTTAACATTTCCAAGAGACCAGGAAATTTTCTATATCAATATCGTTATTAGATGCCTTTTCTTTTTTCTTTTTATAAGGTAAATATAAAACAATAAAAGGCTTAGGTATTGCTTTTTCTTACTGTTTTTTATTTGTTTTACATCAGTTGATGAATTTCAATTCAGAGTCTATAGGAAAAAAATAGGCACATATTCCATGCACCTTGTCCCACTTAACTAAGAATCCCAAGAACGAAATCCTTATGTCTTATTCCGGTATTTTTTAAAGAAAGAGGAAGAAAAAGAAAAGAAATTATTTTCACAATATCAAGATTTATTTTTGAGAGAATTCTCGGTAAACAACTCATACTATTATCGTTTTCACTTATTTTTTTCTTGTTAAAATGGTTGTCATGTGATAAGATCAAAAAAACAAATGCTTTAGTTTGTGTGAGTCATTTCATTATCCAACAGTTCTAAAAGTATTATATTAACATAAAAAATAAATGGTAGAAGAAGTGGGATATTGAGGATTGTTATTATTAGCACATGCTAAGAGTTGTTGAACAATCAACGCTTTCCCAGAAACATATATGTATACGTTTCTTTTAACTTTTTGGAAAAGACCTGTTGATAGTTTTCCAAAGTTGTTAGTTTTATGGTCACCTATATCGGAAAAGGTAACAATAACTCTCCATCAAATCCTTTCCCTGTGGTTTCCTTATCATTTTCCAAGAGACCAGGAAATTTTCTATATTAGTATCGTTATTAGATGCCTTTTCTTTTTTCTTTTTATAAGGTAAACATAAAAAAATAAAAGGCTTATGGTTTGTTTTTTTTCTTAGTGTTTTCTTTTTTTTTTTTTGTTTTATCATACACATCAGTTGATGAATTTCAATTCAGAGGCTATGGAAAAAATAGGCACATATCCACGTACCCTGTCCCACTTAATTCAGAAAGGGAAGTAATACGATATCATATCATTTACCTTAATAATAGAGCGGTACATATGCAAACAGTAGTTACATCAAGAAACTAAAATGAATGATGTAAGGCATCTTTTGATATCTAAAATTCAATTAGAATGGTTTGCTGGAATTGATATACATTTGTATATATATGACTACTCCTGCTTTCCGTCAACGATTGTGGTTGTAGTGAGGATTTGAAGTTGAATAATCTTCAAAACTTTGTTACCGTAAGTGATAACTGTTAACTGTTGTGTTTTATGCGTGAGAATCAGTATTCATATTCCTCTATGGTGTGTATGGTTGATTGCTATAACAGGTATCATCATATTCGCTCTTATGGGTGTCTATTGAGTATATTATTGGGCATCCATTATAATAATCCTGACTGTAACAAAACCCATAACCGTCAAAACGCATTGTGACATTTTAGACAAACGTCTAGTCACAAGTTAACTTTCGTCATAGATCATCAAATAGACCCTAAAATACTCGATGACAGGGTAACTTTAATGTCAAAGGTAACGAAAAGCACAACACCACCGCACCACACACACACACAAACACACACAAACACACCCAGACAGACACACCAATTAGATCTGAAAGTGAAAACTTTTCACTTTCGAAATCTGCCAATACGCAAGTATAAAGATAGGCCTAAAGCCACACAAAGAAACTTATCATAAATCTTAGTTTCTTATTATCCTTATATAAATCTTAAGAATAGAAGATCAGAGGAGAAAAAATATAGAATAACCGATATATAGTTTAACACCTATAATCATTAATTTCAACGTTAGTTTTATCAACCGATTAAATAACTTTGATACCTTTGTTAACAGACTATTATCATCCTGCCAGATAAGAAGAGTCCAGTTAGTAAACAAACCTACTATTCTAAGCCGCTTCATCACTTACCGCGTAGACAATTACCAGGTACTTTATCCTACCGAACAATTGAAAGAGCTACCTCGAGAGAGTCGTGGAACCTCTAAAGATAAGTGATATCTACTAACTAACTTACCCTAATACGTGTTAGCTTAAAGACTAGTCATACACAGTAACAGTATCTGAAATTCTTCAAGTACCTTAGTGTAGGTAGGGTAATACTTTATTTTTTTCTTTTGATATTTTTTATGAGTTGGAGTTGGATAGATGTTTGCAAATATTATTACTGCTAAAATTCCAATTTTTACAATGTTTCTTTTGTGACATTTTAAGCTTCGCTTAAAGTCACAACCTATTTTCGTAGAACGATATCCAATTTGTCCGGACCTTAGGACACGATGTGGACAAAGTGCATGGACAAATAGTGGACAAATCGGAGATTTACGGCACTTCTGAGTGCCGATCCCCAATTGAATAGGGGGAATCGACGAGTCAGCCCACGAGGGGCGACGACGAACTTTCCAATCAATCCAAAATAACACATATAAAAGAGGAAGAAGATTTATCATTAATTGTTGTCTGTTTATGCCATTATGCCCTCTTTTATTCTATATAACACATTTACTTTTATTACATTTTATACATAGATAATCACTATACATTTTACTTAGCTTTTAACTTTAATATTATAGCAGTACTTGTTTGACTACTACTCAGATTATCCAATCCAAAGGAATCGAGACTAGTATAAGTTTATGTTGACGGAAGCGTACAATGTATGCTTCCGCCCTGGTACGATAACTAGATTCATTTATATCTGTGTCCATAGTGTCTTACAGGGTTGTTTTTCTTCTTCGTGTAATGTACAATTATATCTATTTTACTGGTTAGTATCTTTATGTAAGAATTACATATTAAACACTATATTGTACAAAGTAAAGAACTCTTTTCTAGAGATTCTTTCCTTTCTTTATTTCTTAGATCTGGGCATCGACATAGGTCTGATGCCCTTGTGAAAATTTTCACACGTTAGTCACATAAGACGTTCTTACCATATGACACTGTATAGTGTCATACGATAGCACTTCTTTCAGCATGAACATGTTCTTGGAAGTCTAAAGACATTCCATGTTCAACAGTTTAACATCACACTATCATCTTTGGCGTACTTTTAGACTACGAATAACGCACAGAGACAGCCCGGTGAACATTAAACCCTCACTTCGCTGAAGGACCTAGATCGAGAGATACGCTGGACCAGAATCATTCGTGGCAACTTATAACAAGTAACGTGCTTTAGTTAGAATATTTCAGGCTAGCCCGTTAGATACGTACACTTTATATGATCAACTTGTGAGTCTGAACTCTATTCTTGTTCCCATAAATAGTCTATAAATTTTCAGCTTTCTTGAAGACACATATATTCTTGTATTAGTTCGTTATTACAAAAAGAACGCAGACCTTGTATGGACATTCCTTACTAACTCTTTACTCAGAAAACTGATGAACATTGTCAGATTGTTGTTTGTTTCGGCTTGAATATGAAGGCGGATAATTAAACACCCTGTTGGTCGAAGCCGAGGTCTAGGAATATAGAAAGGGTAAGCAAATATGGTCACTGAGGATCATCGTAATAAGGGCCAACACTACTAACAAATATGGAGAATAATACGTGTTCATATTATTATTACATTAGTGTATGCTGGAATCATTATCACGTCACAAAGAAACAAGGATTATAGGGATACAAAAGGATTTGCGCTAAGTAAAAATAGTGGGCAAAATGCAAACCAGCAAAATAACTTACAGAATCAACCCTACCCCGTAATAATGTCTCTCAATTGATGGTAAATCAGTAACCCCTTAATTTCAAAATTACCCCCTTGCTATAGACTGTTAAGCGATGTAAAACAGGATAAACAATCATCAAAATCTCAGATAAAAATACCGGTGAAATCTCGACAAAAAAATAATTACATAATCACATTCTTTATTTGTTATAATTCTCATTATATAAAAAAAGGGTCCTCAAAGTCCTTAGGATAGTTTTTAACATATTTCAGAAAGTATATTAGTTTTTATTATAACTTTCTTTTTCTCTTCTATGAACTTTCAATCATGTTCGCTATTAACGAAAATGACAGAAACACTCACTCTGTTACTATGGAACAAGATTATATATCTTATAAATAGTTCAAGATTGTTAAACGATGTTCTACAGTAATAGGGTTATAGAAAAGTGATACAAATTGTTTAATGGACACATTCATTGCAGATTAAATACATTTGTTTATTTTTCAATCAAAACAGATATTATCCAATCTAGGGTGGTTTATAAAGTGATTATAATATCAGTTTTAACAATATTGGATATAGTTCACTCAACAAAACATCTTGTTTCCTGGGTTGAGTAGGAAATCTGCAGGTTACTGATTTTTTTGGTTTTATGTCTTCTTTCTCGCTCATTTTTTTTTATTTGTTTTTTTTTTTGAAGGTTCGGTTTTCGCTTAAAAAAAAATATCGAAAATTGAAAACTAACGAAAAAAAAACAAACAGCAACGACAACAACATCACCAACATCATCAAGAAAAGAGAGAAAGCGGGGAAGACACAGCAATTACCATTAATTTACTCATTATTGCATTTCTATTTGCATCAAAAAGGATAATTGTCTTAAATCTGAAGAAGTAAGGATTGGGTTATAAAAGAACAATCGCTCAGTTATATCAGTTATAGATTATTTTTGAAATTTTACACATTGCTTATCTACCTTATTTTTTTAAGTTACAAAAGTTAAGATCGAGCAAATAACCTTTTACCACTACATGTTCAAAACGTTAACAGAATTGGCATTATATAATAAAATATAACTCTCCAAGAAGATAGTGCATCGGAAATTTCTGATTTAAACTTCTTTGGCATTCATCTATTAATCTCAATCAAAAGACCAAACAGAAAAAGTCAAAACCGAATAGCTACCTATTTCCTGGCCAAAGTGTAGCATATGAATATATTAGTAATGAGTGCACAATCGTCACCTGAAATTTTGGATGACACTTCCTTAACGGAAATAGTGAAAGGAGCTAAAAAAAATTTTTCTGAAGAAGAGAATAAAACAGAGGAAGCTCTACGAACATTTGTTGAGTTACTAGACTGTGAATATGCCGATGAAGACATAGGTAGTTACAACAGTATTGATTTTATGGAATGTGATTGTTATGAAGATTTTCATAATGGAGAAAATAAGGCGTGTGGTGAAGATTCGGATTGTATTAACAGATTAACACTAATAGAATGTGTTAATGATCTATGTGGAACCTGTGGAGATAATTGTGAAAACCAACGATTTCAACGAAAGCAATATGCAAATATTGCAGTTTTCCAAACTAAAATGAAAGGCTATGGTATTAGAGCTGAAGAAGATATATCCGAGAATGGCTTTATATATGAATATAAAGGTGAAGTAATACATGAAGATGAATTTAGAGATAGACTTGTTGAATATGATGAAAAGAAATTCAGACATTTTTACTTTATGATGTTGCAGAGTGGAGAGTTTATTGACGCAACTATAAAGGGTTCCCTAGCAAGATTTTGTAACCATTCTTGTAATCCTAATGCTTACGTTAATAAATGGGTAGTTGATGGGAAGTTGAGAATGGGTATATTTGCCAAAAGAAAAATCAATAATGGTGAGGAAATAACTTTTGATTATAATGTAGATCGTTATGGTGCCGCAGCACAAAAGTGCTACTGTGAAGAACCTAACTGTATTGGATTTTTGGGAGGAAAAACTCAAACTGATGCTGCATCCCTGCTGCCACAGAATGTTTCTGAAGCATTAGGTATCAAAGCTTCTCAAGAAAAGAAATGGTTGAAAGAGAAAAAAATCAGAGGTGAAGATATTAAGAAAAATGAATCAGAAAATATTAATATCGAATTTTTGAATTCAATTGAGATAGAACCTTGCGACAATGCTTCTGATGTAAGGAAAGTAATGAGTGTTTTACTACAAGTTGAAAACAAACAATTGGCGTCGAAGCTGTTTGATAGAATATACCAGTCTTCTAATGAAGATTTATTACACCATGTCTTGAAGCTTCACGGTTATACATGCTTTGCGAAATTGTTACAACTGTTTAATGATGATGCTGGCATGCTTGAAAACATGTTAGAATTCCTGTTGAAATTACCGAAAACTACAAAAAACGGTATTTCAGCTTCACACATTGATGTTCGGGTTAAGGAAATTGGTATTAAATTCGATGATCTTTTCAACCGCTCAAAGGACCTGATAGACAAGTGGAAAAAATATGAAGAATATAAAAGGATAACCAAAAAAGATATTGCCGGTAGCAACAATAGTAAGATACTTAACCTGAGGAGAGTAAAATTACCTCCAGGTTGGGAAGTAGTCTTTGAAAATGGTCGACCAATGTACTATAATGCAGAAAAGAAAACAAAACTACTATACCCTCCATCTGGTTCATCAAAGACTTTCGGAGGTAATAAAACCCAAAGCACTGAAAAACCGAACCCAGAACCACCTGTTAATAACAAGAGGAAACTTACTGAACAGGAATATGAAGAAAGAAAAAGAAGAAGAATTCAAAAAGAGAAAGAAATGATTGAGAGAGCCAAGAGAGAGGAACATGAAAGACGAATGGCTAAAATGGATGAGGGTAAACAGCAAAAACAACAACTTGAACAAATTATTCAGGAAGCTAATCGTAAAAAAAATCAAGAACGTGAAGAGCTTGAAAAGTCAGCCAGATCAAAAGAGGCCGAATTGGCTAAAAGAAAGGAAAAATATGAAACTAATCAGTTTGAACATCGTTGGACAAAATTTTTTGCTGCTATTGTTCCTAATATTCTTCGAAAATATGAAGCAGAGAATCATTTGAACCACTACGATATAAAGAAATGTTCTAGAGATATTGTCAAGATTTTAACTTCCAAAGAAATAAAAAAAGATAGTCTAAGACAACCACCGGATGAACTTTCCAAAGAGAAAAAGGCAAAAATAAAACAATTTATTAAATTATATATGGACAAGATTCTTGAAAAAATGGAGCGTAAGAAAACAGTGAAAAATTGAAAAGGGACTATTATCTCAGATTCAGCTGTTTCTGTATCATTTACCCTCCTAAAAATCCATATTGTGTGCATAAAGTTAGGTAACAGTACCTTTTCTTGTAAGTATTTTTTGGTTTTTCAACAAGCGTATTTTTTTTTTTTTTTTTTCCTAACGAAAAAGGAAGACACTATTCAGCAGATATATGAATTAATCGTCTTATATTAACTCTATATAGTAACTATCTAATTAAAATTGACCTTTTTTATGAATAAAAAGTAGATTTTTGTTGAGGACTGCTTAGTCATTTTGACTGTAGGTGTCAACATTAATAATATATTCATAAACGAATGCAACGGCAGAAAGATGACCTGGCATATCGACATGTTCGTTAATTGAATGTAAAGTTTCAGCCAGTCTTGGATCAATTATGGATCCAATAAATCTGTAGATATTCTTCGAAAGAGACCAATAATGTTTGGTATCAGTGTTACCTGAGAATAAGCCAGTGGTAACGTAAATAAAGCTTTCCACATCCTTAAAAACTCTGTTTTTGAATAAATCAGTAACGGTACCAGCTAATAAATCCCACACTTTACCTGAAGAAGGAGAACGAGGAGCAGGTTCTAAACCTTTTTTAATTGTAACGTCGATATAACCTAGTTCTGTCTTCTCCAATAATATATCAGTGTTTTCACGAGTTACACCATACCCAAATTTCTTAGCAATTTTAAAGACTTCTTCAATGTCACTCTGAACAGTTTCCTCCATGCTTGAATGTAAATTAATTCTATGGTTAACCAAAAATGACGTAGTTTCCGGTAAAGCATTCGCTTTGACACCACCACGGACAATATCTATAGCGGTTGTTGTTCTGATCAGATCTCTTAGCATTGGCATATCAGATATCATTTTAGTCAGTCTCCAGAGAGCAAACCTACATTTCTTTGAAGCTTTAACCATCCTACGGAAAGATGAATCCATTTTGGTGGAATGTTCGGCAGCACAGTTTAGAGTACCATATAATGGGTTATCCAGGGTCATCTTGAATGGAGCAGTGTTATCTTCAATTAATGAAATCAGCTTACCAGCAATACCAATGGTAGTGTGGTCAGGTGGCACAGAAGAGTGACCACCTTTTCCATGAATCGTAATCTCAACATCCACATAACCCTTTTCGGCATTAACTGGAGCTGCAAGATAAGTATTGTCATCAACTTGAACTAGCCCTTCACCTTCATCGATGATGGCATAAATACTGTCCTCACCATATCTTTTCTCAACGTGTTTAGCTAGGTAAGCAGCACCCCATTCACCGCCAGCTTCCTCATCAAAACCATGAGCAAACAGAACGGTTCTAACTGGCTTGTATCCGTCTTCTAATAGCTTTTCGACAGCTTCAAAATGGGCAATCAACAAATTCTTACAGTCATTAGAGCCTCTACCCCAAACGAAGTCATTCTTTTCGTCGTAGTGACCTTCGAAAGGTGGGAAATTCCATTGGTCAAGTGTATCTTCATTCACTGGCACAACATCCTGATGAGCCATAAACAGCAAAGGTTTCAAGTCTTTATTAGAACCTTCCCAGGTAAGCATTAAACCGACTTCGTTGACCTTTTCAACCTTCAGGTGCTTATGAACTCTTGGGAAAGTCTTCTCAAGATATTCATGTAACTCAAAGAAGTGCTTGTAAAAATCAATATCCTCCTTAGGATCTGGATTAGTATCTTGAACGACAGTAGGAATCTTCACGGAGTCCGAAAGTCTCTTGATAGATTGACGTTTATATTCTGGGTCATGAAGAATTGTGTCTAATGAGTGATTGAATTTAGGGGCCAATGGTTCAGTAGCTGGACAGTTATTATTCGAAGAGGAGCTCTTGCTCTTAGCAAATTTGTGGACAGTAAACACAAGGGAGATCAACAACCATCCCTTTATCATTAGTTTCATCAAAGTCCCGAAAGACCTTGTGCTTCTTTGTTTCTCAATAGTCATTGCTTGAATGTGACAATAACTTAGAAGATAGACTATCTATGTATATAAATATATGTAGAACAGTCGAAAAGCTTTTAGAACAACAACCAATGGATTGATATATAACTTAAGGACCTATGAACAAAATAGAGTCAGAGAGAGAAAGAGAGAAAAAGCATCGGACATCAGCCTCATCCTTCCCTTCTCTCTTCCCTCATTTCGGAGGGTGGGAGAGGCTTCGCTTTCAAAGCCCATTCTACAACGGGCAACCAAATACTGTTATCGGTTTCGTAAGAAAGAATAACTATCATTACAGTATATCATTCTTTGTTTTTTGCTTGTTAATAACACCGAAAAAAAAGGTTGGTTTCTGTAATTATTTCTGTTGTTTAAGGGGAACAAATAAAAATCAGATGTATTTATTAATCTGGTGTGGTATCGTACGTAGTCAAAAACAGTCATTTTCTTGATATCGTTAACCGTTTTTGAACACCGCAAAGAAAAAAAGAGATTTTTAACTTTACCCGGCTGCCAAACGCGTTCTTTCCTGCGTTGCCACAATGCGGATAAATATAATTCAAATTTTTGGTGTTTCTATAGTACATAGTAGTTAACCACATTACTGTAATTATTGGTACAGGTATCTAGGATAAAGGTTAATAGCAAATCTGATCTAGCGATTATAAGAATTAGTTATCCAATTGTTGGTTTTTGGTTTGAATAACTATCATTTTAAGAAGTCAAAAAAAAAAAAAGCAAATAACAAAGTAATAATAAAATGGCTAGTGAAACACCTCGTATTGATCCAAGTGAAATCACCTCTCACACATCTCCAGTATTTAGGATAATAGCACAGGTCAAGTCACAACCTAGCGAGAGCACATTAGTGCTGAGTTCGCCAACCGCCGGTGGCGAGATGATCTCTTTGAACAATGTGCGTGTGTCCATGAATAAGAACTTCGATGTGGATTCGTGGTATGAATTTGTATGTAGGTCCAGTGACAATGGCGACGTCGGTTTTTTGGTGTTGGATGCAGTGCAATGTGTTTTCCCGGAGAATGAAGAAATTAGTGTGGATGGGGTTATTGCATTACAACAACTGAGCAAGAAGTTCCCGGAAATATATTAAAGTTAATTTGTTTGTATAGTCTCATATAGGGATGTTAATTGGTAATTTCATGTACTTTAGTTGTTGGTATACAAATAAAATGAATGTTATGTTATACTCTTAAATAAAAAAAAGTAATATAAACTAAAATAGTATGATGTTAAATATATATTATCAAATAAAAATAATGTAGAATAAAATAGAGTAATGGGATAAAAAAAAAACAAGTAAGATAAAATAAAGTAAGATATTAATATAATCCGATTAACTAGTCCTTTCCTCTATGGCCTGCTTTTATGAAAAGTAAAAGTTGAGTGTATTGTAGACAAAGAAAACAAAAAAAAAAAAAATTGGCAGTAATAGTATAAAAAAATTTAAATGGTATGTGATTTCCAAGTGAGTTAATGATCTTGATAAGTAGAATATTGGGAAGTTAGAAGGGAATTTCTTTATTTTGATAATGGAAATTGTTAGAACTGTTTATTTTATTCCACCGTGAATCGGTAAATGAGGAATCATTTATTAGTTTATGCTGAAAACAGGTCTGATAATGATAAAAACATATTTTATTATAGGAAAAAGAATATAGGTCGTGATCTCAATGTTATTTTTGGTAAGGTTATATTCCTTTTCTTTTTTTTTTTTCTTTTTTTGGAGATATTATAGCTATTATAAATTCCCAAAAAAATGGTTGGTATGAAAAACAATTTCGATATTAATTTATACCATCTTCAGTTAGTCAAATACTTGACATTTAACTTTCTGGTAGATAGAGACTGTCTCTTTTGAGGGTTGTACCAACCACCGTTATCGGATGGCATAGGGGCTGGAGTGGCATAATTGAAGTCACTACTGATGGAGTAGTTCCAAGCTGGAGTCAATGTGGATAGCTGCTCCAAACTGGTTCTGAAGCTGGTGTAGAAGGTAACAGCACTGGTGGCGTATCTTCTGCTCCAAGTAGTTGCGGTGATCTTAGTACCTGGTTGTGTCTGGATTGGAGCCACTCTTGTCTTCAACGTCTGCAAAGTGTATGGTTGGCTGAACACACTACTGGTGTCAAAAGTGTGTGTGTCTGCGTCACCACCGGTGTTAATAGACGTCTGTGGAACAGGCTCAGTGGTATCTGTGAAGGTTAAGTCTTGGAAGGTGACTGGACCTGACAGTCCTGACACGGTAAATCTAGGGGTATAATGCAGGGTGAAACCTTCGTTGTCAACCCATGCGAACACCTGGATATAGAACTGCCCGTTACCAATCTCTGAGCTAGGCATCATGAACTCGTAGGAGTATGTGTTAGCGTCATCCACAGTGATATCGCTGGTCTTCACCTCGGAGTCACTCTGCAAACACTGAATCTTCGTGTTAGGACCCCAGCAGATACTGAACTTGTAGTAGTCGATCTTATCCAGCGGTGGGTACGCACCGTTATCCACCCAACTCAAACCCACACTCAGCTTACCACTAGAACCCGAAAGCTGGGAACCAACACCAGGTTTCTGAATGTAAACATCTGCATTAACAACAAGGACAGATAGGAAAAGGGTCAGCAGTCTCAAAAGCATTTGTTGTTTCTTTTATATATTTCTTTTTCTTCTTCTGATGTATCAATATCAAAATACCACTCAACTGTATACCTATTGTTTTTATCAGTTCTCGAATTAATAATGAAACAGAAATCTCAAATTCCTTTGACAAATAATATATTTAATTATTGATCTTTAATTCTTTTTGACTGCTAAAAAAAAAAAAAAAAAAAATAATATTCGAGTGGCAGGGGCTTTGTTTTGCCCTCCCTTCCACGCAAAAAAAACAACAAAAAATTTTTTTTCTTGGGCTGTTGCTCCTTTATCACTGTCAACGGGATTTTCTGTTTTTATTTTATTGCTACGCGTTTCGTTTTATGCGATGATGTGGTGGATATGGTACTTCTATTAATGCTATTAGTGTTCTATGTTGTCTTTGTAAACTGCATTTTGTTATCTACAGGTACATTGTTTCTCATCTACGACAATGTATTACTGCAAAATATACATATTTTATAACAATTGTATATAGATACTCGCAATACAGCAGCCACGACAGTCAATCAGAGTCCGTTGCAATTTTTCGTAGTTGTCTCCCTTTAGTCACATTTTTTTTTTTTTTTCAGTTTATTTTATTTATCACAAAGATCCCTATGCCTTGGACTACATCATTGCATGGTTTCCAGGACAAAATAAAAACAAGATGTTTCCACGGATTGTGTTTAGTGCGGGGTACGGTTATGATGTAGTATAAACGGGGGTTTTTTTGTATATATTAGTTTAGCAAACTATATTTTAGATAGAGCTTCTACAACAACAGTGAATAATCGTGTGTCAGTAGTGTATATGATAAAACGCGTTTACTTCTCTAACTGAAGATAGTTTTTACCCGGCTGCCATCCGCGAAATACCATTTTCTGGCTATTTCGTTTGCCCTTGTGGAAATGAAAAATAAAATTGAGAAATTGAAAAAAAAAAAAAAAAAAAACATAATGGGTTTTTATATTGTTTATTCAGCGTGGGAAAAATATATTATAAGATCCCACCCCATTATATATAAGGACTAGAAAACGCAATATCGTACTGAGGAACGGGCGGTCAACTGGAGAGTATTATATAAGAAAAACAAAATATATTGTGCTGGAAAAAAACTAAAGAGACTAATAATTTTTTTTATTGTTCTTGAGATATGAGAAGATCAAGGGCTTCCGGATATGGGAACGGGATGTTGGAGCCTGCTGAGTGGCATCAGTATGTGAATGAAGAGACGTTGCAGGTGTACATGAAGCAGGTACGACCAAGAGTGGAGATACCGAGTGGTCTGTTAGTGGATGAAGACGAGAGAGACACCATTGAGCATTCGTGGGAGTTCCAGTATGTGATCGCGTGGTTGTACAATGCTTGTGAGTCCTTCAGGACTCACGGTTCCTATATCTCCGAGCTGATAGAGAGTTATAGTAACAATACAATCAAGCCCTATTGGAAGGATTTGAAGTTTGATGAGAACCTGCTGTGGCTGGACTTCCACAAAGTGTTCCCACACATTAGACTCAACATGTTGAAAAACGTCGCAAATAGCAAAGCCGTCACGTTGGATCAATGGGATGATATCCTCTCGAACCATATGGAGGGGGCAGAGAGGTTCGAGCAGTTGACTTTACACGAGCAATTCCAATTCTTATTTAGGATAGTAAAACATATAGAGGCTAGAAATTTACCCTTCAGAAACTATCTTTTGAATTACGTTGATCTGTTTGAATTCGAACACATCACAATTGATGAGCACACTTATATACACGCACTGCCAAATACTGGTGTTTTAGTGAAAAGAACTCTTCAGAAGAAATCAGACGCAGAATTGAAGGTTCCAATTAAACTACGGAATTGTACAGTGGTTGATCAAAAAGATGGGATGCTTGATTTAATACACCTTGATTACTCCAATGAAATAGTAGATTACTTATCCTCGTTTGAGTTTGACTATGAGATACTCTCAACAGATTGGGAATCCTTCCTTACTTACTGGGAAAACAATAGAAAGAATAAAATCATTGACGAATTTTGTGCGACATTGATACCGGAATATGTTAGCCATATTCTATACTCTTCGAGAGCTATTAAAAACAAAGAAAAGGAGGATAACATGGCAGAATTGCTAACTAGAAGAAAGAGATCGTCTAGATTGGTTGCCAAGGAGGTAGATGTTCAAAAACAGGATGATGATGATACCCTCGTCGATAAAGCAACTGAGAGAAATCAATACATTAAACACAAGCACAGAGTTGTTGCAAAGACAGTTAAAAAGGTAAAGGACATTATTAGAAATGAGATATGGTTTACCTTTGAACAAGAACTGAAAAAAGAAAAATTGAAGAGAAAGAATAATCCAAAATTAAGTAGCGACAGTTTTGGCCCTGACGATGAGCATCCCATGGGCGAAATGGATTGGGAAATTATTAACGAAAATCCATTGTTTAAACAAAGAGTTGTACAAATGACAGAATCTCCACTAACCAAGGAAATGATAGAGAAGCTACAGCATTATGAAGATTTGCCAAGTCATTTATGTATAAGTGAGGAAGATCAACAAAATCTAACTGACCAAGGAATGTCGTCTGAACACGAGTATGTGGATAATAAAGACTGGTTCTTCAATTGTCCAGGAGAACCTGACATCCCCCCACAATTTGTATCTTCTGAAACAGAACCTACCGATCCTCGTATTTTCAATGGTTCCCTTGTTTCATGTGGTGAGTGTATGAGATGGCAACACTGGAATCACCAGCCAGCCAAGATTGTTGAGATAATGACTTACGCGTCTTTAAAACCCACCATGATCAACGATGGTAAAGAGCATAAATTAACTGAGCGTGATTTGTCTACTGTACATTTCGGAACTATAGAAGAGGCACCATTAGGAAGCAGGAGGTCGACAAGAACGAGAAACACTGAACAAAAAGATACTGCTGAACCAACAGAGCTCCCATCAAATAGACCAATAGATAAGAGAAGACCTATCGGTGAATTCAATACTTTTGTTTGTGGTTGGTGTATGGAGAAATACGAAAATTCTTTTAGAGACTCGTTTATACCTGAATTGACAGCTATTAGGTTGAAACAGAAGAAGCAGTTTGAGTATAGGATGAAGAAAAAGAAGGAGAAACTACAACAGCAGTTGATTCAAGAACAGAAGCAGGAAGTCTCTAAACCAACAACAAACCACGCTGCGCCTGAGTCGGCACCACTAGCCACCCAGACAAACATTCCAGTAACAGTACACACCACTGAAGTGCAGACTAGTAGTGTCACCACACCGCAACTTCCTTCATCTACTGGAAATGGAAACGGTATTGACAATCACGAAATAGTGACAAATCCCCAAATACCGGTTCTTCAAAGTAATGGTGTAGTACCTACATTAGAATCATCATCAGTTCCTACAACACAAGAATCATCAGCACCTACACTACCCGATTCTTCAACGCCCTCAACAATTTGAAAGATGAGTTGTAAATAGGTTGTGTTTTTTTTGTTCTCTCACCTTTTAAAAAAAATTGAAGGGAATAAAATTGTTTTTAATTAATTGTAATAATGATAGAGCATATAATAATACGATATTATAAGATTAACTTCACAGAACGAGTAATATAATATGAGAAGATATGATATTACAAGATTAACTTCACAGAACGAGTAATATAAATATCTTTTTGTTGTTCCGTAAGCCGTTTATTGAAATCCGATTTCGCGCAAATTTGTGTACACGTAATGCTTTTATTGTACAGGAGGGAGTAGGCCCTTAGATAGGGCAGCAAGACAGCCAACAAAAAAAAAA
>JAJLXT010000165.1:0-16568 GCA_030571395.1 Nakaseomyces sp. UFMG-CM-Y6046
GGCAGTAGATAGAAGGCAGCACATGAACACACAAAGGAAAACAATGTGGAAATGTGTAAATAAACCCCTTTTGGGTATGTTAATAAATATGACGCAATATTACCTCTTTGGGTAAAACGAATATAAATAAAAAATATACAAGATCGATATTCTTTTTCTTCAATAAAAAAAATAATAACAATATCAAATTATTTCTTTATCCATAAGAAAAATATACAACAAAGGAACTAGATATGGATTTTAAGGGTCCATTGACTAAGGAATGACTTATAGCTCTTTCTTGCTCTTCTTAATTTTTTTATTTACTATTATCCGTATTAGTACATAAAATTATAAATGGGAAAACTATGTGTTATATTATTATTTCAGGGTTCTTTTTAATTTTTTTTTTTCTTAATTTTTAAATTTTTTGTGATTTAATGGTTTAAACCTGCTTCCTTTGTTAGAGAGTAAAAGATAGAGTCTTCGTTCTTTAGTAATGCTTGTGGTGAGTCGAATTCGACAACTCTACCTTGGTCAAGGACAATAATACGGTCGTTGTCCATAATGGTATTGATTCTGTGTGCGATTGTTAGGATAGTTCTATCCTTGAATGCAGTACGTATAGTCTCTTGAATAACCTGGTCGGTCTCTACGTCGACAGCGGCGGTGGCCTCGTCTAACACCAAGATCTTGGATGGAACCAGTAGTGCTCTTGCCAAGCACATTAGTTGTCTTTGGCCCACACTTAAGTTACCACCACCCTCTGTTAACATTGTCATTAGACCGTCACCACCCATTTGTAGGATGTGATCCTTTAAATGAGATAATTCTAGAGCCCTCCAGATCTCAGCATCCGTGAAGGAATTCGTAGGATCAACATTCTCACGAATTGTACCTTCAAAGACTTGTGAATCTTGTGGAATGATAGACAAGTTGTGTCTTAGATCATACAACCCGATCTCGCCGATATTCACACCATCGATCACGATTTTACCAGAGGCAGCTTCTATGATTCTGAATAGTGCCAGGGTTAACGAGGACTTACCGGCACCAGTACGGCCGACAATACCAACCTTCTCCTTTGGCTTAATATGCAGATTGATATCCTTTAGGATCAGATCTAGTTCTGGTCTGTAACGGGTAGAGTAGTTCTCGAACTTAATTTCACCAGCACTTGGCCATTCTTTTGGTGGTCTGCAACTGTCAAGAATCAATGGAGCTTCACTCTTTATCTCTGCGTATTCCTTAATTCTTTCAACAGAAACAATGTTGGTCTCAACTTCAACAGTCATTCTAACAATCCAGTTCAGTGTCTGTGTGATTTGCAAGGCATAACTCAAAGAAAGACCAATCATACCAGCAGTCATAGTACCTTCCTTCAACTTGAAGATGGATAAAGTGGCTGCACCTAGAATAATGATAGAACCAATGAACTCTAGTCTGTAGGCCAACCAACGGTTAGCATTAATACTTGGATATAGGGCACTCATGTTGTTATCAACACGGCATTCGTTGATGTGTGCAAATCTCTCTTGTTGGGCATAACCTCTAATAGTTGCCAACCCACCTAAAGTCTCTTGGAAATGCGAGAAGATTGGAGATTTAGTTAGAGATTCCAAACGACGCAATTCTCTAGAAGTTCTCAAGTAGTATTGCTGATAGTAGATATAGAAAATACCTAGAGGAATAATAATGAAAAGGAATTGCCATGTGGTGAAGGTTATAACACCAACAGTAAATAGAACCTTAACTGTGTTAACAAAGAATTGGGAGAAGGACCTACCAAGAATAGAGTCGACCTTGTAAATATCATTAGAGAATCTGTTCAAGATACGACCAATTGGAGTGGTTTCAAAAAATGACATTGGTGCTCTCAAGACGGACGCGGTCATCAGGTTGTGTAAATAGGTGGAACCGTGGATGGTACAGAAAATCCAAAGAATAACAGTTTGAGTTAGAGTAGAGAATGCAGAACCAACACCCAAGGCAAAGTAAATAGCCAAATAACGCATAGCATGAGGGTTAGCATTGTAACGAGTATTCGTTTCAGACCATCTCTTTAACCAAACATTACCCATAACAGATAGGAACATAGACAAAATGATGAAGACAATAAACAGACAGACATATCTTGGGTTACAAGCCTTAGCATATTCCAAGTAAATACCCCACTTGACCTTACCTTGTTCACGATGCTCCCTAGTATTTTCGTCATCATCAAAATCAATACTCTTCAAAGTGGCGTCACTGGCCTTTCTTAAACTGCCAGCATCTGTACCAAGTGTGGTAGAGTTTTCCAATTTCTTCAACTCTTTTAGTTCATCTTCCAATGGGACAGTAGCTTCTCTTTCATCGATGGAAACAGCCGACGAATCGCTTTCAGGGGTTACCTTATCAGAATCCTTCTTACCAAATTCACGTAGCAACTTACCCAATGGAGAGTCACTATCTTTCTTAACATCATCGTAGGAACCTTGTTGGGTAATTTCACCACTTTCTAGAAGAGTAATAGTATCAGCAGCACTCAAAGCAGAGATTTTATTGGTAGCTAAAACTCTAGTCTTAGTGTGTAACAAACCTTTTGGACCAAGAACATGATCAATCAAGTGCCTAGAAACGTGCTCATCAACAGCAGCTAGAGGATCATCCAACAAATAAGTATCAGCTCTGGCATAAACGGCTCTGGCCAAAGACAGACGAGCCTTTTGACCACCTGATAGAGAGATACCTTTTTCACCAACCAATGTCTGATCACCATCAACTAAGGTTGCCAAATCAATAGTTAGAGCACATGCTTTAATAGTCTTTTCATAAAATTCAGCATCATACTTGTGACCAAATAACACGTTATCCATAACAGTACCATTCATAATCCATGGAACTTGAGAAACATATGCAACACTACCGTGAACGGTAGCAAAACCTTTAACTCTAAACAAATCACCTAATAGAGATTGTAGGAAGGCACTCTTACCACAGCCAACCTTACCGACAATACAGGAAAGGTCACCCTTTCTAGCCTGATAGTTAATGTTCTTCAATGCAACCTTGTATTCAGGCTTACGCTTCCACAAAAAGGTAGCATCGTCACCAACATTAACTGCAACATCACCAATGTTCTTGACCTTTGGTAAACGTTGAACGGCATCCTTTTGCAATTCTTCGTTGGTCAAGAAGCTGCACAATCTGCTCACAGACACAGATGATTCAATAACAGCGGTCAAAACATTTGGAATAACCATCAATGGGAAAGACAATAGGTTAAATAGAGTTAGAGCTGGGAAAACAAGGTCTGTGGTCAAGGCTCTATCTTCAGTGTAAACAAAAACGGCAAAAGTTGAACAAGACACCAAAAATGGGACAATGTTGAATTGGAAACTGGTACAGGCCATGTAAACACCTAATTTGGTCAAGTTTTTCAATTCTTTCTCATTTCTAACAGTTTCCAATTTCTCCTTATAAGGTTTTTCCCAAGCATACAATTTCAAAGATTTAATATTATTCAAAATTTCACTAATGACTCTGGTTCTTTCATCCTTGTACTTCATTTGAGACTTTTGCAGACTCTTTTGTATCTTCATTAAGTAAGAGTTGACTGGGATCATAACGATCAAGATAACAACACCGACCCACATAGAGTGACCGAGCAATTTATACAGGGAGATTAAACACAAAACAACTTGTAATGGTCCAGACCAAGCTAAATGAATCCATTGAGTCAAATCTTGCAATTTTTGAACATCAACACTCATCAAGTTAACAATGTCACCAGTGGAGGCGGTGTTTGAGGCCTCGTTGGATAAAACTAAGGACTTTTGATAGATTACAGAGGTCAAAGCGCTCTTTAGGTTCATACCGGAGTTATAAGTGTTCAAGAAGTATTGGTGTAGTACAGATGTTTGAGTGAAACCAACAGCAAACATTGCAAAAGCAATATAGAAACCCTTAACAATTGGTAATTGTCTATCAAAGACGGTAAATTCATCGTTGTCTCTTTGTTCGTTGTATTGAGTAACAAATCTGATAAGGATTTTCAGCAATTGTGGTTGAGTGAAGGCCAATACATCATGGATAACCTTTAGGAAGGCTGCAATTAACATCTTGAACCCGAAAGTTTGGATCAGAGACCATACTAAGGATGGATTAGCCTTGTGCTTCAATTGGTTCCCCCAGTTCTTGTTAAATTCAGTTGTCAAACCAGAACTGTTAAAGCTCTTTGGTAACTTGTATAGATCAGTTTCGGTCAAAAACTTCTCGTAACCAGTCTTCATTAAGCCAGACATCCAGGTGAAGGAAATTCTGGAGAAGATGTTTGCGCTGTCGTATGGGTTCTCCTTTCTTCTACTTAGATGACCATGGATATCCTCATGAGATTTGATAGGTTTACTAGGCAAAGCCTCCAATAGCAAAATGGCGGCTGCGTTGATGGCCTGGAACAAAGTAAAGATAAAGATTTTATGTCCTTGCTCCCACTGGCCTTCATAAGAATATCTAACCAAGAAATTCAGAGTCTTCATACTGTTACCGATGACCTCGAAGAACCAGTAGAACAAAATGACACTGTTAGCCACTTTCATTCTATGGTATTCAATCCAGTGCAATGACACTGCGACAAACAGAGACAGTAGTGTTAATGTGTATTGAGAGATCAGTGTTGCGTCCACGGTCTTGTGCTTGGGCACAGATAAACTAGCGATGGCAACAAATACAATCTGCAACAACACTAGTGTGATCCTCGAGATTATCAGCCAGTTTCTTCTATATTTGATGCCGGGATGCTTCATAGCACACAGTTTCCACAGTGAACGGGTACCAAACACCAGCATAAACAACGCCACCGCATTGAGTACTATACCGTCAAGAAAACATATAGTGAAGTCTCCATAGAACGAGATAGGACCAAACCCTTCTGGTGATTTACACCATTTACAAGCCCAGTCAGCTAGAGTACCGTTGTTATGCGGCGATGTGCTGTTGCTATGTTGCAAACCGTTTCGATAAGAGGTACTCCCACTAGATAAATCTAATGAAAAGTGCTCCATTATTTATTAACCTCTTTTTCGTTATGCTATTCTATTTTTTATTTCCCCTTCTCTATTACGAATCACAAAGATGCCTTTTTTTTTCTTTTTATTTTATTTCTTATTCAATAATAAAGTGAAATATCTCTACCTCTGCTTCTTTTCAATAATAAGAATATCTTCAATGAATTCTAATTCTAACTTCCTTTGGATAATAGGAATGGAAATATGAAGAAATTCTTCAGAAATTTTGCCACCTTTTTTTTGTTTTTTAAAATTTCTTTTCAAGTAGCAAACCTATTGAAAAAAGGGGAATCGAAGGTGATGAGATTACAAATACCCAAATAGAACACCAGTTTATATGTATAGAGGACAGATGATAAAATAGAATAAAGTAAAATAAATTTAAGAGAAAGCTCTTGTTAAGAGATATAACAACAGATAATCTAATATAGCAACTTTTGACAAAAAATTGAAATTAAATGAAATAAATTACAGAAATTACGAGAGAAAAAAAATTAAAGGGCATCTCTCAGCTAAAATTGTAATTATGCATGAGAAAATAACCGTAGTTCACACAGACACACACACACAGACACACACAAACACACACAAACACACACTATGAGAAAATCAAAAATTTGAAAACTGAGAAAATCAAAAGGAAGTAGCAGAAATATTAAGGAGCAAAAAAAACAAACACGCGACACACACACCCGCACACACACAGAGAGAGTCGTGCACAGACACGTAGAGAAGGAGATGCAATTTGTGCTTAGTCAGCTGCCACTATAATTACACTACGTACATTCATACATACTGTTGCCATACAATATACTTAGAACTATGTATGTCATATACACCCCGATATTCAGTAGTATAGTATTTAGAAGTATTTACTGGTTAGTGTTGAAAAAAAAAAGAAGACACCCACATGGAGGCTTTTCATTTTAAATACTGTGGGAAGGGCGCACACCTGGTGGGTTTATATTGGTTTTTTTTTTTCGCTTCACCTTTTGTGTGATGACGTTTGTTTCCTGAAATTCAGACTTCACCATTATACAAAACAGTTCTAATATGGTCTCTTGGCCCAGTTGGTTAAGGCACCGTGCTAATAACGCGGGGATCAGCGGTTCGATCCCGCTAGAGACCATTTTATTTTTTTTGGTTTAATTTAATTTTTATTTTTTTTCTGCAGTTTATCCTATAGTCACAAAGCACGGGAGATATTTGAGTTATTCCACACTATGAAACTCTCACATTTAATTTAGTTTTTGCTTGTACTTACTGTTTATCACAAAGGTGGCCCATTTAACTTTTTCTTTCTGTGATATAAGCATTTTAAGGAACATTTATTAGGGATATTGCTTTTTATCTCAATTGAACATTGAAGTATTGGATAGTTTCTTTTTCATTATTACTGATTTTTCTTTTTTGAGAGAGGTGATGGAAGATTCTAAAGTTGAGACTCGTAATGAACAGGATGATTTGACTAAAGAGACTAAGTTGTTAAAGGATACCCTTGACCTGTTGTGGAATAGAACTATGGAACAGAGGAAACTCTGTGATCAATTGGAACAAGAGAATGAAAACTTGAAAGATTATATCAATAACCTTATGTCCTCGAGTAATGTCCTAGATAAGTAACCGAGAAATGAAAATAACAACTATTCTCTACATAAATTAGGGATGAATGGGCTGAATAAGTGTATTTATATAGTCCTTGAAATATGTCCTTGGTTGAGAGCAGGTTTGGTCGAGAAAACATTATATTCCAATAGAATAATTTTGGAGTTTATTGTGGGTGTTTTTCGGAGCTCTCGACTTGGAATGAAAGGTCGTGATAAAATTTGCCAATACGCATGGAAACAAATGGTTATATTTTAGTACATATATATATATATATCTGTGTGTTTGTAATTCTTAATAAGGAACATCATCATGTGATTTCTTAAATTTAATATTGTTTTTTAAATGAGTCTTTCTTTTCATTACTAGGCACGAATCTTCCGAAATTTTTGATCACACTTATAACTTAACCATAATCGAAAGGGAGGTCTGTAATAGAAGTATACCAAAGCTCTAAAGAACGCAAAGAAACTGACAAGTATACAAATTTTATTATTATACAAACACAGAGCCAACGACATCAGCAAAATTAACAACATATTAGAAGAATAACAACATGGGTGCTATAGTGTCTCTTCCCATAAGTATGGCAAGCACATTTGCGATGTCTTGTCTTGGTGGATGCTGTTCAAATTTACTATCAAATATGGCATCAACACTAGGGTCTTCTTCCTTAGGCACCAGACTATTATACGCAATATGGCTGCTTTTGAACTCTCTGATATCCTGGATATCGTTATCTGCTAATAAGGCATTTCTATTCCCAGGACGATCTTGTTCTGCAACAGGTGAATGTGGATTTTTTACAGTGCATAGACTTAATTTCGCACTAGGTTTGTTTCATTTGATATTGGCTGGTTCTTTACTGAATGTTAAAACTACAAAGGATATAAGGGCGACGCTCCAAAACTCATGGTGGACATTGAAATTTCTGGCATACATCATTCTCATAATCGTTTCTTTCTTAATTCCAAATAATTTCTACATATTCTTTTCAAAATGGGTTTCCGTTCCAAGTGGTGCTGTCTTTATTATAGTGGGATTGATATTACTGGTCGATTTTGCTCATGAATGGGCTGAAACATGTGTATACCACGTTGAACTCGAAGATGAAAACTCTAATTTCTGGAAGAATTTCCTGGTGGCAGGAACTGCTATAATGTACACTTGCTCGATAGTAATGACAATAGCAATGTATTATTTCTTTTGCCACGATAACTGTAATATGAATAAAGTTGCAGTCACAATTAACATCATTCTCACTTTGCTAACGCTCGTAATATCCATCCATCCTAAGGTCCAAGCTGCCAACCCAAAGAGCGGTTTGGCACAAAGTAGTATGGTAGCATTTTATTGTACCTATCTAACAATGAGTGCTATGGCTTCCGAGCCGGACGACAAAATGTGTAATCCTTTAGTCCGTACAAATGGGACTAGGAAAGCTAGTGTTATTCTAGGCTCCCTATTTACTTTTGTTGCCATTGCATACACTACCACAAGAGCTGCTGCTAACAGTGCGTTCCAAGGTTCTTCAAGTAATGGGCCAATTTACCTACCTGATGAGATCGAATATGATGGTTTTGAGGGACAAACAAGGAACCAATTAAGATACGAAGCAATCAAACAGGCCGTAGAGGAAGGTTCTTTGCCAGAAAGTGCCCTATATGATAATAGTTGGTTAGGTGCAACGCCTTCAATGGCTAATAACAGAGACTTGAGCTTGGATGCTAACGATGATGAAATTAATGGTACTCAATATAATTACTCGTTATTTCATATCATATTTTTTTTAGCGACACAATGGATTGCTATTTTATTAACAATTAATGTAACCCATGATGATGTCGGTGATTTTGTCCCCGTAGGAAGAACATATTTTTACTCTTGGGTGAAAATTGTTAGTGCGTGGTTCTGCTATGCCCTCTATGGTTGGACAGTTGTTGCACCTGTCTTTATGCCCTATAGATTTGACTTCGATGATTACTATTAATGTCGATTCATACCACTACAATTGATATAACCAATATCAAAGACTTTGTATTGCATAGATAACTTTTCTAACATGAATTATAATAAGATCATTAAAAACAATTCTAATTAATTTGTTACGAATATTCATAAAGCTTATAATCAAGTCTATTCTGACATTGTGAGATTTTAGAATAAAAGAAGAACGTTATATACGAAGCCTATCGTAAATGAACGGTGATACAATATCTAATGTCGTAATTGATTCGACCTCAGAAACTGAACTAGTATCAGATAAGCTGTCACTATCACCGAAAAAAGATTTCTCATAATAATATTCATCATTATCATCAAAGTCAAGGCTGAAACTGTAACATAATGTTTCCAATAAAAAGTTCCAATTTTCAATTTCTACCAATTCATTTATCTGGTCACTATAATCATTATTTGAATAGCCAACCTTTAATTTTAACTCATTTGGTCTCTTTCTACCCTTTGATATAAATGCATTGAAATCAGTGTACAAACATGACGTTTTTCTATCCATACTACTATTAGATATTGCCACCACAGCTACATTATCAATCTCAGTTTGTCCGTAAATCCCATCTTTAACGTTCTTTATGTTGAGTGGTAGTTGACTTCTACCATTTGCTATTTGCATCAAATTCTCCAAATCTATATTATCAATTACTCCCATAGCTTGTACTTGTAGGAGTTTATTAATTATCACCAGTGAGAACTTAGGATATTTAATCTCAATTGCTTTCAGAGTATTATATATCTGGTTGAACGAATTATCTTCGACAACTTTAATAATATCAAGCTGCAAAAGCATAACAATATTTGAGGGTCTTTCTCTCTTGAGAGATAATATTGAACTTATGGTTGTATTCATAGTTTCTACTATGGATTCTTTCTTATTTGCTAAATTTGAGACATTAATACTCCTCTTGAAGATAATACTTTGATGGGTGTTGTTCAAGGAACCCATCTCAATAATTTTGTTGGATTTAAATAATCCTAATATTGCATTATCAGTTCTTGAATTTTTCATTATTGGCAAATATGAACAAGTTGACGTAATATTATTTTGATCGAATGTAATGGCCTTATTTAAGAACCCTACTATCCATTTCTGTATGATTTCTAGTCGGTGTGAACAACTTTTCAGATATATTTCACATTTCGTGTTGTCATGGTCATTGTTCATAAAGCAATCAAGACTCAGTTCTTCTGTCGTTAAAGCCATAACAGTTCCCAAAATTGTATTTGCCATCTGATTCCTCAATGATAAGGAAAAAAGTCTTATTTCTCGCGCTGTACATACAGATATATCAAACGGCGAATCATCTTGGACTAGTAGTCTCTCGTCCTCAACGTTTATAACGACCAATACCTTCTCAAAAAGCATACAAATAACGCTATAGTAACTATCTGGTGAATTTATTGATACTTGTAAAATATCTACTAGTCTTAGTAAACCAAATAAATCATCCAGTTTCCAGGCTTCGATTGGCTTACGGACCACTAACTCATTCAACAGCCAGTCTATGAAAAACGTTCTTACCAGCGGTAAAGGGTAGCTTGGTGTGCTCCTATTCCCTTCAATAATACCAGGATTTTGTGGTCTTTGGATGTTTCCAAGTTGGGAAGAATCAGAAGAGGAATACGAAGAAGTGCCAAGATGGTTACCAATAGGGGTCAGTTTGAGATGTTGTGAAACAACAGGAGATTCCAAGATATTTTGCCCATTCAATAGGTATTTAGAAATTAACCGATCTTTTAAATAACTTTCTTTTGGAACACACTCATTATCAATGTGTTTATATTGGTGGCAATGATTACAAAAGGGTAACGATGTGCTATCAATGAACAACATCAAACAATCATAATGGCAAAGATGAGTACATTCTAGCTCTACTATTTTCTCGCCATCAGATTTTGTAGCTATCAATTCGTCACACAAAGTACAGCTATTAGTCACAAAGGAGCGCTTCTCCGATCTTATGAAGCAGTATTCGACTGGCGATACAACAGAATCTTGCCCATCGATTTTCTTCTTCCTTTTCTGCCACTTACTAAACATTTTATAATGTGTAGTGCCCTGTTTCATTCACTAACGTATAGTAAATATACAATATATATCATGTATTATATATAATATGTACTAGCAACTCTTTGGTTATATATTGTAACTGTCAAAAATTGAGAGTTTTTGTTATTTAGTAACACACACTTATATTATTCAATATGACGAATCGCTGAAACCTCAAAAACCTCACTTCTCTCTGAGCTCACGAGATTTTAGAACTAACAAAAAAACCCAACGGTAGGTAATCATTAAACTTAGTGATGTTCTGAAAGACTGATTCTGATGGGTATGTTTACTCTTTTTATTTAGAATTTATTGTTATTTATTCTTGTTTTGGATCGAAACCATCGGTATACTACAAAGGTACCTATTATATCAAAATCATAATACTAAAAAACCAAGTACACATGTAACTCAATTAAGATAAAGAGAGCAAGACACACCAATAATTTAACAGGCTATCCTTATTTGTATCTATGATATTGTTACTATATAACTAGTATCATAATTGGTATATAAGCTGTTATAACATATTTCACTGGTAATCCGATAGTTGTTCACGTGACAGCTCGGGTAACTTTTGAAAAATTTCTGGTGAAAAAAAATTTTTTTTTTTTTTAGCGATGCTCATCGCGATGAGCTAGCTATACATCATAGTTAGACATATACATACGGATTTATTTAATTCTGTTTATTTGTTCTGGTTCAATTGTTGCAACATATTCTTAAGAAATAAGACAACTACATTTTATTTTATTTTAGAAGGTATCTCTGATTTTATTATTACTGGTTATTGAAGTAAGAACAAAAGAAACGATATTATAATCAAAAAGAAATAAAAAAAATAAAATATTAGAAGAGAAAGAAATAATGGATTTAGCTGTTTCCAACGAGGATACTCAGATTCTTCTGAAGGATAAGAATGTTATGCAAGAGTCTGTCTTGGACAAGTACAGAACAAGTGGTCAGATTGTTCAGACTGCTTTGAAGTTCCTTACTGATTTGATCAATGATATTTACCATTACAAGAAGGTCCAAAACCTAAGCATTGCTGAACTATGTCTATTGACTGATTCCTTTATCATCAACAGATTGGATCAATACTATAAGAACAAAGTTAACGAGAGAGGTATTGCTTTGCCTACTATGATTGATGTTGATGCTGTGGCTAGTGGTTGGTGCCCCGAAGTTGATGACACCGAGAATATCAAGAAGTGGAATAACAACACTGATGAAAACTCTCAATTTGCATCCTCTGTCTCTGGGTTTCTGAGACAAGGTGATGTTGTCAAGATCTCTTTAGGTTGTCACATTGACGGTTACACTTCTCAAGCTACTCATACCATGGTTATCTATCCAACTGATGAAGCCAACCAAAAACCAACTGGTCCACTTTTGGGTACTAAGGCTGATGCCATTGCAGCTGCCCACATTGCCTCCGAGTCTATTGCATCTCTTTTGGCTTGTAGTTTGACTCCAGAAAAGCTTCCAGTATCTTTGAAGAATGCTAATACCAACAATGTCACCGGTCATCAAATCAGAAATGTGGTTGATACTATCGCAAGAGCTTACAACTGTGCCGTGATTCCAGGTTCCAGAGTTCGTAGAGTTAGAAGATTCTTGGCTGGTCAAAACGAAGGTATTGTTGCAGAGAGAGACTACAAGGGTGTCGTCTGGACTGAATCTCACCAAGAAGCTGATCTTTTGGCCAACACGGAGGTGAAGGATATCATAGTGTCCAACAACCAGAATAAGCTTGCTACTTCTTCAGCAATTCCATCTGATGATTTCTCTGTCGAGGCTGGTGAGGTCTATTTGATCGATTTGAAGCTATGTCCTCTATCTGACTGTCCAAAGAAGGGTCTGATCACATTGGAGACTGTCGATGCTTACACTGGTAAATCTCACAAGAAAAACCAATTGATCGCCAGATCAGGTGCCTACGTCAGAGATTACGCTCAAAGTTATACCTTAAAGCTGAAAACTGCCAGACAGTTACTGTCGAAGATTGACAAGGGTGGTGTTTACCCATTGAAGCTAAGTCATCTATCATCCGAGTTCCCGCTATCTACTTTGAACCCAACCGAGGCTGAGGAGGTTAAGAAGGACTTAAAATCATTCAGACTAGGTATGAATGAAATTACCAACAACTATCTATGTGTCGAGACTCCAATCCAAATCGCCAAATGGGTTCCATGGGACCACATCTTGAACTCTACCAATCCAAATGGTGCTCTAAGTTACGATGCTGCCGCTGCGCTAACCCTACCAGGCCACGAGATACCGCTTCCAAAGCTAGGTATCTCCGGTATCAAGCTAAAATCTCTAATGAACTCCACCAGAGAGGTCATGAGCTTGCCTGTTGCCCGTGAGTGTAGTACGGTTCTTCTATGCGGTAGTGATGTAAGTGTCAGCGAGAAGCCAGAGTTACTGAGACTAACTGGTGGCTCTAAGACCGCCCAGCCTAGTTGGGTCCATTCTGCTCGTGAGTTGAACTCTACTGACCCTACCGTACAAGGTATTTTCGAACTAGCTACTTTGGCCAAGGACAAGAGATTCGGTATTATGATGAGAGAGACCCAACCAATGAAGCTAGCAGGTCAAGGAGATGCCATGGAGATATAAACAGTTCATCCTCAATTTTCCCTTAACTTCCAGCATTTATATCCAACAAATTGAAAAAAAAAGTTTCAAAGACAAAATAAAGGAATACTTGTTATTCTTTTTTTTTTTTGTTTTTCAATATATGTATCCTGGCATTATATTATAAAGAATATATATATAAAACAACCATAAGAAGGGGGGAAGAAACAAAGAAAACTAAGTAATGTTGTTTCTTAAAATTTTCCCACTTTCTTTTGAAATAAAATGTATACTAGAATAAAAAATTGTTAAAAAAAAACAACAAAACATTATCAATTTTCCTTTTATATATAATTTGAAGGCTTTTATTTTTTTTGTTCTTTTAACATCATGGATACGGAAAGATAGAAAATCGAGATAGATCGAGAAGAATAGAAAAAAAAAAAAAAAACAATCAAAAAGACAAACAACTAACTAGATAACATCGTCATCATCATCGAGGTCATCTCCGATAGATATGGAAGCGCCTTGTCCCTTGAAGTTATCAGGTTCATCAATGATAGCAGAAAGGTGTATGAACACAAACGCACAGCCTGCAAAGAACAACAGTAGCGCATTAATAATCTTGAAAGCACCGCCAAACGCAGTCATACCACTTAGTAAAAAGAAAATGATGGCTCTACCCAGGAAACTGAAGTAAGAGGAGACAAACCTGTGTAAGTTTGGTGGAACTTGGAACTCCAAGAGCACAATTGGAACCGAGAGTGCCAGAGAGTACAAACCGAGCAGGAAAACATTGAACCTGCTGAATATATAAGTCAATTGACTCAAACTGGCCAGGATAGTGGTGCCTCCGAGCACCAAATTGACAATCTTAATAGCTTGTTGAGGACCAGCCATTGTTTTTTTTTTTTCGTTTTTTTCACTTGTATAGTATTATATATAAGTGTATTGTAGTATTGAACTATTATATATAATATTACTGTCTTCTTTATAATTACTAAATGAAATTTCCTTAACTCCCATTGTTTAAAATTTTAAGGGTCCTACAATAAGATTTTCCTCGAGAGACAGAGACAGAGAGCCACTCTGGCCCCTCCACCTCCACCTCCACCTGCCCCCTACCAGCCCAGCCTCTCAGAGAGCCCAAGATTTTCTTTTACAGTCTCGCTCTCTCTCTCTCTCTCTCTCGGTGTGTCAAAAGAGCAGAAAAGCAATATATGGACTTATATGTACGGCAGTTTCTGTGTTTGGAAAGAGAAGACAGACAACCTCGCCCCCCCCAAAGAATTTCTTTAAGCTATAAGGAAAATTAAAGTTTATTTGGTATTATAGAAATTACTCTCTTTGATATATATAATATTGGGAACATAATATTGAAATAGACCTATTGGTTGTTGACAATACTGTATTGATGCCCCGCAATTGATTTGATGCATTGTTGTAGAAGTAAAGATCATATGCAACTTCTTGAAAGATTGTAAAAATATTTCGAACAGATTTGAATGATTGTTAGTTCGAGTAGATGATGAGTAGTCACAGATATGTATACAAATTATATATGCTTTCTTGCGCTATTTTTTTTTTTTTTTTTTTTTATAATTTATTAACAGAGAAGAAGAATTTTTTTATATATATATATATTTTTATTATTATTTTATTTTATTTTATTTTATTTTAATTTGTTATTTCAAAGAGAAAAAAAAAAAAAAAAGGTATTGCTCTTTTTGATCCTAAGTTCTTTTATTTTTTTTTTCAATTTTTTTATTATGTTCTTTACTTTGATTCTTCGTTATTCTTCTGGTCATCTGCTTCAGACATGTCGGAGGTCCACAAGGTCAAGTTATCTCTTAGCAATTGCATGATCAAAGTACTGTCCTTGTAAGACTCCTCAGACAAGGTGTCCAACTCGGCAATGGCGTCGTCGAAGGCCTGCTTAGCCAAGTGGCAAGCCTTGTCTGGGGAGTTCTGGATCTCGTAGTAGAACACGGAGAAGTTAAGGGCAAGACCCAATCTGATAGGGTGGGTTGGTGGCAACTCGGTGGTGGCGATCTCAGAGGCCTTCTGGTACGCATCCAAAGAGGCCTTGGTGGCGGTTTCCCTGACATCGCTCTGAGAGAACTCGGCCAAGTAACGGTGGTAGTCACCCTTCATCTTGTAGTAGAAGACCTTAGATTCACCAGAGGTGGCGGAAGGAATCAGGTGCTTGTCCAGGACTGAGAGGATATCGTCAGAGATCTTGGTTAGTTCACCCTCGATCTTGACACGGTAGTCTCTGATCAACTTAATCTGGTGTTCCGAGTTCTCCTTTGTTTCTTCTTTCTGTTCAATACTGGAAACGATTCTCCAGGAGGCACGACGAGCACCGATAACGTTCTTGTAGGCGACGGACAACAAGTTACGTTCTTCCACACTCAACTCCTGGCCAGCAGAGGCGACGTTCTTCATATTCTCAACCATCTCCTCATATCTCTCGGCTTGTTCAGCCAACTTAGTCAAAAAGACACTATCCTCACGGCTCAAAGACATTTTTGTTGTTGTTGTTTTTTCTTTAATTATTAATTTGTTTCTTGTTACTCTTTTGTAATAATTAAAACAAACAAAATAAAACAAACAAAAGAAAAAAAACCCTTCAATATAAAACACCAAAAAATAAACAAAATAAAATATTTAAAAAAGAATATATTATAAAATTAAGAACTAAAATAAGATAAAATAACAAAGAAAACAACAAAAAACAAAAAACATCCTTTATTCCAAGAAGTAAAGAGAGATTGAGAGAGAGAGAGAGAGAGAGACAACTTCTTATTTTATTTTCTCTCTCTCGTCTCTCGTCTCCTCTTGTTTACTTTCCAACCAACCAACAATCTCTCTACACTCTCTACACACACACACTCTCTCTCTCTGTGTGTCGTCTGTCTCTCTCTGTCCCTCCCACTGAGATTCTGTCTCTCCCACTCTCCTCCTTTTGTGGAAAGGACGCAGAAGATAACGTAGCTTCTCTCCTCTCTCTCTCTCTCTCTGGTGTATGACCCCCGCCCCTTAAAAAAAAAAAAGTAAAAACGAGGGAAAGAGACAATTCATATCACAATATACCAAATATTCAATGTGATGAACTACGTATTACAAGATGTATAACAATACGTAATAGTGCATGTGTATTTACGTACAGTAAAATATAGCAGTTCACGTTGAACATCACCTGAACTGCAATCACCGATAACGGAATGGTAAAACCGGTTTTTTTTTTGTTAAAAAAAGAATTTTCTTGATCTATTTTTTTTTTTTTT
>JAJLXT010000166.1:0-15860 GCA_030571395.1 Nakaseomyces sp. UFMG-CM-Y6046
AAGGGTCCCCTCCACGTTCCACTCCCTCCCCCTTTGTTCTCTCTCTCTCTCTCTCTCTCTCTGTGCCCATCTTCCTTCTGGTCCCCGTGGCACCCGGTTACACACACACACACACACATATTCTCTCCCTCTCTTATTCTCTATTCTCCCACACAAAGTACCACATTACATTTGCTTTGCATTGTCCCACTGGGTAACGATGTTTATCACATGGTTCTCGTTATGAGGTATACATCGTTTGTAGCTACACATCATGTGCAGATAGTACATGTATACGTATATTACACATGTCTGTTTCGTGTCAACTGATGTTTCCTGAAGATTTCCTTATTTTTTTTTTTTCTTTCTGGATTATTGATTCCTTTGATATATATTTTTTATTTGTGTAAAATACATATAACACTAGTCAACAATTCATTCCGATTTTGTTATTCATGTCTTTTATTTTGATATTTGAGACAATAGGAGAGAATCATATTTGATTTATCATAAAAGAGAGAGAGCTTTGAAGAAATGAGAAAGGATAAGGAAGTTGAAGCTGAGGCTGTAGAGGATGACGTTGATGTAGAAGGAGATGGGGAAGAAGAAGAGGAAGAAGAAGGGGATACTCGGTGTATATGTGGGGAGATGGAGCCTCCTGATGACTCTGGGTTTTTCATTCAGTGTGAACAGTGTAACGTGTGGCAGCATGGTGTCTGTGTCGGTATATCGAACACCGCGGACTCTAAACCGCCAGACAAGTACTGGTGTGAGCAGTGTAGACCCGAGCTGCACAGGCTGTTCTACACATCTGACACGGGCGAATTGAGGTCTGCTTACAAGCCTGTGCTGGAGCATAAGAGGAAGAACAGGAGGAACGGGCGTAGTACCGCGGGTTCTGCAGGCTCAGCGGGTTCAGCAAGTGGTCGTAGACGTGGCAGTGATGAGGTTGACGGTGGTCAATCTGATTCGGAAAGTTCCTCAGTGTCTGCTTCCACCGGTGGTAGTGGTGGTAGGAAGAAGCGCAAAACTAGTAGTAGCAGCACTAGTAGTAGAGGCAGAAAGAAGAGAGATGAAGAGAGCACGGATAACTCGGTGGTGGCTGATACCACGACTGAAGAGATAGAAACACATGAAGAACCTGAAGATCAAGAACAGGCAGATGTAGAAGAAACCGAAGAGAACAAAAAATACGATGATAAGCAAGACGTTATTAAAGAAGAATCAGAAGAGGCCGCAGCAGCTGAAGAGAATATTAAACAAGATCCAGTTGAAGAGAAGGAGAAACCCGAAACATCACACGCAGAAGAAGAGGAACCTATAAAAGAACCGGAAACTGAAACACCTAGAACAGCTGAAAAACAAGAAACCACTGAGCAATCAGCAACTAACGAATCAAGCCAAAAAGATGGTGATGTTGGGGAGACCAATGATGAAAACAGGGAAGATAAAACTGGCGAGATTCTTACAGAGGATGGTCAGGAAGAGAGTGCAGAGGATTTGAAGAAACTTAACGACAGGAAACGTGCCACTCTGCTCGCAAGAGAGGAGAAACAGTACCAATGGATGTTGGAGAAGGCATTGAAGGAAAGTAGAAAGACTTCCAACAGACAGGATGACGTTGAGGACACGGAAGAGGCTCCTGTCACCGCCATCAGTGACGATAAAAACATTTCTAATGAAGCTAATGACGACTTGACCAAGGAACAGGGGGTACGACAAAACAGTGATAACTCATCGGGCAACCAGGCCCAAGATACTGATGATAACGGTAACACAGCGTCTGACGAAACCTCAAAGACTAAAGATGGGACACCTGCATCCTCCAGTGAAGATCTGAACAAAAAGAAATCACAAAGAAGGGCACAGCGAGGACCAGCTAGAACTGGAACCAAGAATAAAAATCCCAGGAGGCAACAAGCCAAAACCAATCAGGACAACGGAAATGAAAATAAGGTGAAGGCTGGTGAAATTGGCATCAATAAGCCCGTGAAACCAAGACTACCACCACCACGTACCACCTTAAATGAAATGAGGCGACGTATGTCTGCAATAATGGAATTCCTATCGAGAACACAGTGGGAGTTGGAAGAAGAAAATAGAACGCAAGATGAACTGACGAAATTTGTCGAGAATGAAGAATTCACAAAAAAGGTCAAGGAACTCTTCGAAGCCAATAACGAAAATTTGAAGTATATGGATGATTTGACAAAACAGTTGATACAATGGGACTCTAGGTATTCAAACAATCTCTCCATTGACAATCAATAGTAGGGAATACCATCATATATTACTGCATATTCGTTATTACCAATTTTTTTTTTTTAACTTTGTTTTTGTCATATAAATGTATTTCTGTTAATCAATATTTTTTACGAACATTTGTTGTTGCTTTTAATACGAGCATTTTTATATAAATTATGTATTACTGATGGAGAAGAGAATCGATGTCCCATAGGCAGTTACTATATACCCACATAATGTTTCTTCTATGAGTTCATCTCAAGGTATTCTTATTTCTAGGTCTGGTTCAGTTTGATCTAAATTTTAACCAGCGTGATGCCCCCTCAGGCAAAGCGGAAAGTGAAAAAACCAAATTTCAGAAAAATTGAGAATAAGAAAAAAAAAAGAAAATGAACTGTGTGACCATAACATACACATGTATAAACTGATTCCAAGAGACTTTTTGAATAACAATATTTCAATATTATAAGCATACATCATTACGTTTATTAGATTTTTTGATTTATAATTCACCTTTACGGCGTTACAAGAGACTTTAAGTTGTTGTTTTTTCTCTCTTTTCTTTATTTCTTCGTTGCATGACTACTTGATAAAATAACTGAAATGGGAAATAAGAATAAGATTCGGAGTTTAGAATTTGAGAATGTACAATCTAACTCATTAGGTCCTAGTCATGGAAGGGCACATATGAGGCAATTTAGTACAAAGTCAAAGGCCAAGAGCTCGGCAAGTTTTAAGGGACTCCGAAGAGTATTGACACATGATGGTACATTCGAGGCAGATTCGAATAATCCCAGGAATACAAACTTCAAAAAGAGTAAAAGTTCAGATGCTTTGTCTCGGAAACGTGCTATTAGTGGCTTGAATATGACATCGTTAATGAGAGAAAGGCCTTCACACAGAGTCTGTAGAAGCCAGGGAAGTTCTATACATAGTCCAAATCAGAGTTTGTCAAGAAGTACCAGCAGTGGAAATGTCGCACATAACCTAGCATCTGCTATGGGAGGTGGATTGAGACCACGAAGGACTAAAAGTACACATTCGGTGTTAAATCTAAGGGCAGCCCAAGAATTTGAGAATAACGAATCAACAACAGACGATGAAGTCGATCATTTTACAGATGAGGATGATAACATTTCTAGGGATTTTGTAAATATGGATTCAAATAGAGGGGAAGAAATACCTAACCTAAATGGCCGAAATGGACAATTATCAGTTATCCAATCTAGTCCTGAAGACATATCAACTGTACAACCCAGCACTACAGCTTCTTTAAATGCCTCAAAATCAACTCTAAAAGCTGGCAGTATAATACGAGATGACAGTGATCTGATCATTACTCCAGATAGAATAGATAATCTTCCAGATGATGTAAGTGATAAATTTGCTGACTTGAGTGTAGCTGATGATACTTTAAAAAACAAGCAAACAGATAATGAAGATCATATAGGTGATATTGATCCTAATACACTTACAATTGATTCACACTCCCTTGTGAGACAGGAAAGAAAACCGCGAATGTTAAAAGAGGAGTCAATTATTTCTGAGAAGGAAGAAGTACAACTGTCGGAGCTCAATAAAGATGTTAAGAATACTAATTCTAACATTTATGATGGAAACCAAAATTCTGATTCCGAAGAAGAAAAATATGCACCGGAGATGATATTATCGCAGTCTACTGGAATGGAAAGAAGATTTGATAATCCTCCTTCCATACAAAATTCTTTAGCTAAGGTTCTACAGAAAGATGGGAATGGTAATGACGTCGGCGAAAAGGAAGGCAAAAGTGTTGAACCGATAAATAACATTAAAGGTTTTATGAATGATGAGAGTAAATTGACAACAACCAAAGGTTCAAAACAAGATAACACAAATTCAAGTCGTGAAAGTAACTCAGTACCTCCCCATAATATACAAAAGAGTTCTGATGAGAAGCATCATAAGAGTTTGATGAATGGTATATTTCAAAGAGATAGAATGTCTTTAAGGAATGATAGAAGTAGTTCCAATGAAACATCACCATCCTCACTAAGGAAAAATCTGTCTAATACAACAGCAAGTAAGATTAATAATTTCTCGCAGTTTTTAAAATCGGAAAACATTGATGCAAACTCTCGTACTCAAAGAAAAATGCTGTTACAGCGAGAGAACTCAATTCTAGACCTCAACACACAAAATGATAGTGTTGAGGCAATTTTCATGACTGGGCACATTGATCTGAAAAGGGAATATGAACGTATTACGCATGAATATACCACCATAAGGAGGTTTGCAAATCCACTAGATGAAGCGCTGATCAGGTTAAATCAGTCAAAGAAGAAGGCAAAATCAAAATCTGCCACTGGATCTTCTCAAATGGATGCTTCCGTAATGTCCAACTACAATCACCAACCAAAAGACATGGAGGATGTTCTACCGCCAAACCAACAGGCTAAACTACATGCCATTTTAGCATCAATATGGAGAGTTGAAAGTCAGTCATTTAATAAAGATGTCAATCCACTTAACAAGAATAAAAATAAGACAGAAGATCAACATAACCAGCATTCGTCGATAAAGCACTCCTTGAAAAACACATTAGGCGGATCAACTACTGCTCTCCATCATCAAAGGATACCTAAAGTACAACCAACAACAAGAGCAGTACATAGAAGGATGGAAAATAGTAACACTAATCTAGCCAATCACTTTAGATAAATTTTTAAGTAATATATCCAATTGATTGTTTCCTCAACTTCAAAGGGGAAAAAAAGGTTTATTTCATTTTTATGACAATATGGAAAACATTGTCTAAATTGGATGCAAAGAAAGCATTTTTTTTTTTTTTTAATTGATTCAGAACATAATTTTACTTGTTATTTGTTTGTTGTTGTATTTATTTTTTTACTGATGGTTATTTTTTTTGTTTCAAAGGATCAAGACAATGGTAAATAAGTTTTTAATGATGGCTGGTTAAATATTTTGAATTATGTACAGCCAATAGATCGCGATAAAAAATATCGTACCAAGCGGAGAAATATATCAACTCTACTACCAATCCAGAAAATTTACAAGAGAATATTAACCCTCCCTATAACCTAAAGGGGAAATTTGGGAGAGAATAACGGGATTCTAACTTCGAAGCTACGCCCACCAAAACAAACTAATAATTTTTTTTATGCGTAAATAGCATATTAAGGCAATATTTGAAGCATTAAAATGTTTACTTTAAAAGCAGTCGAACGCATCTAACAAAGCCTCCCAAAAATAATTATTGGAACACCAAATTTTTTTTTTTTTTTAACAATGGGAAAAAAACAAAGTGAAAATCAGAAAAAGAAAAGAAAACTGGAATTGTGTCAAGCCTCCCTCAAGAGACCCCTCAAGAGACCCCTCAAGAGACCCCTCAAGAGACCCCTCAAGAGACCGAGATCTTGACTACGGGTGTTTCTTACTGAGAAAAGGCACGCTAAGTAACCTTTAGTACCAGATGATAATGAATAAATATTAACTTTGCTTGATCTCAATTGGTAGTTTCGGGCTTGTTTATTTTGAATAAAGCAGCATAAATTATATCCCATGGGAGATATGTATTTGCATTGATTAAATTGGAACATTTTAAGCCCTCTTTATGGTACCAAGAATTTATATATATAACGATAGGAGGTATCTAATTTTTTGATCTACCGTCGACATCTTTTTTTTTTTTTTGCCCATTGGCTATTGTTGGATGAACCTTTTGTTAGTGTAAGATACGAAAGAATATATTCAATTATTCAACTTCCGCAAAAAATGAGCAACGACACTGACACACATTGGGATTTCTACAAATATACGCCGAATGAGGGAGCGGGCATTGCATTTGCTGTACTATTTGTCATATTTGCATTAATATATTGCGGATTTCTTTGGATTGTTACCAACTCACATCGTAATTTTTTGTATAGATGGAGGAATTCTAATGAGGACACTGGAGAAATTCGTCATTATGCCACCTTTAAACTTTTTGCAGCTCACATACCGTTGATTTTTGGTATTTTAGTGGAAATTGTGGGTTATATTGGAAGAGCCGTATCTTCTAAAAATACCACAGCAATTGGACCCTTTGTTATCCAATCTGTCCTGCTGTTGGTAGCGCCTACTTTGTATGCTGCCAGTATTTATATGCTTTTTGGAAGAATGGCCCATTTGATGTTTGTTGAAAATTTGATGATTATGCCAGCAAGATTTAATACTTTGATCTTTGTTTTGGGTGATGCTTTCAGTTTACTACTTCAAGCAAGTGGTGGTGGATTAGAAGCTAATGAAACCAGCAGAAAAGTTGGATCTCATATAGTGACAGCTGGGCTGTTTGTACAAATTGGGTTCTTTGCTGTGTTCATGTTCAATGAATTTTTATTTGTAATTAGAGTAAATTCACTGAAAACTCAGAATTTTGTTGCTGGAAACTCTAAAAAATGGGTTCATTTCAATTGGATTCTAATCTTTACAAGTATGATGATCCTTGTTAGATCAATTGTAAGAACAGTTGAATTCATTGAGGGTTATGACGGTGTTATTTCGAGCCACGAATGGTTCTTGTATGTATTTGATGCCGTTCCAATGTTGTTGCTACCGATGATATTTTCAGCATCAATGCTCTGGTTGAATATTTTCGAGATTCAGAAAGACTCTATCACGTTGCAAGTTAAGAAAACTGAAACTTTAAATAAACTACGTCGTGAAAGTTCAGTTGATGTAATTACAGATATTGAAACTATGTACTCTAAACAATAACCTATTCCTGGGATATTTAAAATAAAAAGAAAAAGCATAACCTTACTTAAATAGTATCTTCTATTTTTTTTGTATTTTCATATTTACTCCTGGCGTAGTCGACTTTCCAGTTGAAGTAAAGTTTCAAAGTAACAGTTCCTTCTCACTTTCAAAGGTAAGAGTACGTTTACATTTTGAAATTGTCTATTTCTTCTAATAATATAAATAACTCTCTTTTCACATTTCATGCAATCGTTGTTTTCATTTTTTTTAAAAGATATGTTCTCTTCTTTTCTAATTTAATTTCCTTGTATATCGTTTCTGTTGGGCATCGCTTTTATTTTCCCTAGGTAAGAATAGAATTTCCATTGTTGCAGCTCGCTCTGTGTGAATTTGCGATGCCCTCGAGAAATTTTGATTTGAAAAATACAGAAAAAAAAATTTCAATTTCAAGCTCATCGATTTCTTTTTTTTTTTACCATTTTCTTTTCATATTAATTTAGTTACTGTGTTTTTTGTCGTTTTCTTCTTCAATTTTAGTATTCAATTGAAGTATCTGATTGGTAAATTCCGGAATTAGATTGAAGAGAAACCAACAATGTCGATGCAAGAGTATTCCCATGTGGGTCCTGCATTGAGTGTCAAATTTCATAATGAATATCTGTTCAGTTGTTATGGACCATATTTGCATGTTTACGATTATAGACATGACGAACTAATGATGAAATGTAAGTTGTTCCATAAAAATAAGATTCATGGTATTGCAATTGATGAAAAGAACAACAGAATCTGTGCTTTTGGCGGGAAGTCCCTGTCAATCTTTACCTTGGAGGACATTTTCCAAAAACAGGATATTTTGGACAAAGAGCTAATTTTGAGTGATTGGATTATCTCATCAGAATTCAGTTTTGATGGTGAGAAAGTGTTCTATTTGACATCCTATAATAAGGTATTGATTTCTGATTTGAATGGTAAAATTGTTGATGAAAAGACCTTGAGTGGTGAAAGATCGTTGTTGTACTCCGGTACTATTAAAGTTCTTTCTTCTGATTGTGTGTTAGTTAACGCTGGTACTGTCATGGGTGGAGTAATTATTTGGGATATGTTCAAACAAGAGATGAAGCACAATCTAACTGGACATGAAGGTTCTATATTTTTTGTTACAACCAGTGATGATGGTAAATTAATTGCTTCTTGTTCTGACGATAGATCTATCAGATTGTGGGATAACGAAACTGGTAAAGAATTGTCAGTTGGTTGGAGTCATACTGCCAGAATCTGGAATTTGAAGTTTTTTGATTCTAATCAGAAATTGATCAGTGTATCTGAAGACTGTACTTGCAGAATTTGGGACATCATGCAGACTAATGAAGCAACAACTCTAGAAGTGGCTAATGTTACAGAAGGCCATCTAACAAAAAATGTATGGGGTGTTGACGTAAGTGAAGTTAATCAGTTAATCGCAACCTCTGGTAATGATGGTAGAATAAAACTGATTGATCTAAAGACTGATTTTAATTCTGAAGAAAATCTAATTGGATTTAGTATTTCCGATATTGAAAAGAGCTTAAACTCTAAATTTGAAAATGAGGAGATTATTAAAGGATTTTTCTGGTTCAGTTTTGGTTTGGTTGCCATTACTTCACAAGGTAGAATTTTGGGTTACAACAAAAACTCAAAAGCATGGAAACAGTATTGTATTGATAACAGATTTATCTCTTACTCCATTACTCAAGGTATTTATGAATCAAACATCTTATTATTTTCCAACAATGTATGTGCACTACGAGTCATGAAGTTTTCAAGTGATGGTGAAGAAGTCACTGCACAAAAAGCCTATCATGAAGTTTCATTGACGAAAATTAGTAACTGTATTATGTTGAGTGCAGGTTATCATGTCATTTTGATGGAGTCTCCAAATTCTAAAGATAAACTAATTTTTTGGAATTTGGATGATAATCTGGAAATCAAAGCTGTATATCACTTTGACAAGCCAGATAATTTTGTTTCTACCTGTTTAGAGGCTTACGATAACTTTTATCTAGTTGGTTCTAGGTTCAGTTCTATTGGTATTTTTGACATTAAAAATGTTGATGCTGAACCTACTGTTATCCGTAAACTGAACAATGGGGATTCGGTTACATCTATTAAACTATCTGACCTTGGTCCAAAGTTTGAACCAATTTTTGCAGTGACTAACAGGGATGGATTTTATGATTTCATTAAATTTGATTTCAGAGATACTAAAAGTGAGGCATTCTACACAGTTTTACATTCCAATAAAGTACCAAAGGGTTTCTTAGAGGGTTCATATCTAAATTCCGACTTAAACTTTATGACTTATGGTTTCAAATCATCTATGTTTTATATTTATAATGAAACTAGCTGTTATGAGGTAGGCAGTCAAAACTGTGGTGGTGCCCACAGACAATGGCATTTCAACAAAGAAGATCCAAATTGTCTAATTTTGTCATATATTAAGGCTTCCAAGCTATACATCAGGAAATTTCCAAGATCGGCTTTCCCACATGTGCTTGAGGATGGCCTACATGGTAGAGAAATTAGAGATGTTGCTATCATGAGAGATAATGATAACTTTAACGGTTACTTCTTCTGTACGGGTTCGGAGGATACCACTATTAAATTATCCTACTTTGAACCTACCACTAGGAAAATTAAGACTTACTGGACTGAAAGAAAGCATGTTTCTGGCCTGCAAAAATTAAAAGCTATCAAAAATGACATGGTGATTTCTTCTAGTGCTAGGGAAGAGTTATTTTTGTGGAAGTTAACCTATAACAGGTTGCGTCCATACATTAGTTGTATTCAAAGTCTCCCTACATCGAGTAAAAATCCTGATCTTAGAATTATGGACTTTTCTACCGTATATTTGCTTGATAGTCAGGGTGAAGATACTGGTGACTTCCTATTATCAACAGTCTATTCCGACTCAATGATCAAATTATGGTATTACTCATCTGAATCTAACAAATTTGTTGCCGTTATTGAAGGGACATATAAAACCTGTTGTATTCTGAACAATGACTTGAGAGTGTTTAATGATCAATTAGTTCTGACAGCATCTGCTACAGATGGTCATGTTTTTGGTTACGATCTGACCCAACAAATAAAGGCATTAGGTTTCAAAATGTCAAGTGGAGGTATCAAAAGACCAGAAAAGAAATCTGATATTAACTCTTCTCCGTTATCTGAGACCCCATCATTTGACATTGTTGCTCATCAATCTGGTGTTAAATCCTTCTCCATTTTGAAAAAATCAAAGAAGAGGATGTCTATAATCTCTGGCGGTGATGACAATGCCCTTGTTATGTCGACTGTTACAATTGAAAAGGGTTCATCTCCTGATATTGAAGTAGATTTCTCTGTTAAGGATGCTGCTGCTTCCACGATTACTTCAACCAACATCTTCAAGAAAAACAAGAAGACAAGACTTGTAACCACCTCAGTTGATCAAGTAGTGAAAATCTGGTCTGTTTCCGATGACAAATTGACATTGATAACTGAAAAGTACACGACAGTTGCTGATACTGGCTGTGCTGACTTTATCAAGGATAAAGAGAAGAAGATTAACATTGTTATTGGTGGTGTTGGTTTGTCTGTTTTTGCGTACTAAAAGAAACAATGTCGTCAGAAATACCTCAAAGAGTTTATGAATTTTTATGAACTGTAATGCATTTTGTTCATTAATACTTTTTTTTTCTCATTTTTATGGCATTTAATGCCAATAACATCAGAATTTGTAATATATGTTTTCTATTTTAGTTAATGCTAAATTTATAAATTTATTGATAGATATGTACATGTTATAACTGTTATATTAATTATATTTATTTGCGTGTGTGTGTGTGTGTGTGTGTGTGTGTGTGTGTGTGTCTGTGTCTGTGTGTGTATTCGATATGTTCATGTTTCTCATTTGTGCTCTTTGCGGGTAGAGAAACCTCGAGGAATATTTACAAAATAAAAAGGCTGTGTAGACTTTGTTAATTTTTTAACCCTGGCGCTGCTTATGCTTCTTATTGGCTTTGCAATACACGTATACCCTTCCTTTCCTTCTTACTATATAACAATCACCGCACATCTTCTTTACCGATGTCCTAACCTTAAATCCACGGGATTGCAACATTAGCATTTGCGGTTTCCTAATTTGTGAAAGTTGTAACATGCGCATTGGCATATTAGGACGAAATAATGAGAATGATCTCTGGAAAATTCTGAAAGAAAACATAATTGCCTCTGTTCTCTGCTAATCTTGATTCTCAGATATTTTGAAACAAGCAACGTAAATACTGCTTTTTAGAAAGATCCAGTTAGTGAATCATCTCTGTTTCACCTTACAATATCTTGACTGTTAGCCCAGTTTTTTTTCAGTGCTCAATGAAATGACGGGGACCGTTTTTTCCCTAAGATTCTTTGTATCATTTAACGATATTTATAGCGTGATATATTATCACTATTTACTTATCTCTACCAAATAGTTGTTGTTTTTTTTTTTGAACAATTATTTTTCTTGGTTTAGAAACAGTTACGTGAACAGATCATATAATCATGGGCATCCCATTTCAGCCCAGACAGTCTATTTAATATCAATAATGTGATGCAGCATTGTTTATCATTGTTGACGTCAAGAGATGGACCTAACATATTTTTTTTTTTTCTTTTTATTTCTTTTTTTTCGATGGAAGAAAAAAAAAATTTTTTTTTTTTCTGATTAGTGGGAACGGAAGAGAAGCTGGGAAGAAAAAAAAAATTTAGATTTCACAAAAACTAATAATAAAAAAAAAATTTAAAATAACATTAATTTAGAAGTAAAAGCTCATCTCTTCTTAAATTCAATAAAAACAAATCAATAAGATAAAGATAAACTACTTTTGTGTGTTTTATTTAATTTGTGAGAGCATCAAGATATATATTTTGACAGGTTTCTATAAGATTAGGGGGGCGAGAAGAAGCGAGGAGTCGATTTGGATCAAGAATTTTAAATTTTAATTTTTTTTTTTTAGTGGTTGTAAGAGGAAGTTATTTACTTGCTCCCATATTGGATAAAGAAAAAAAAAAAGAGAACTTGAGATACAAAAACTTGCTTGTTAATAGAAAAGCTGATATAATTATTCTTTTTTGTTGCTATATTTGTTTTTTTTTTTTTTTTTTTCATTTGATTTTACAGAAATATCTCTTTGATCAAGAAAAGGAAGATATTATTATAAGAAAATAAGAGGAAGGAAATTTTAACGAAGTAAAAAGGAAGAAGGCTAACGATATCGATAAGAATAATAATCTAAGAAAGTACTTTTTTTTCATTTCTTTATTTGTTTTTTTTTTCTATTGTTATAATATTGCATAAAACTCTTTTACTTCAACTTTATTTTATTACAATTATTTTTTAATTTGTGTTTTTTTTTTCTTCATTTCGATTTTTTCTTCATTTCAATCATTACATTTTGTTTTAATCATAATTTCCATTGTTTCATTTATTTCTACTTTCAAATTTAAAGATTTTATTCTAACTGATCTATTCCATATTCTCTTTTGATAAAGAAACGAAAACAAAAAGAGAGAAAACAAAGAAAAAGAAATAGTTTAAAGCACATTGAAACTAATTTTAAGTTTGGAACTGACTACATATTTCATTTCAAAAAGAAAGACTTATAAAAAAAAAAAAGTAAGGATAAATCATAAAAATTACCATTTTTTTAGGAAGTTTTTCAATTTAATTCATTCTTTCTTGATCTGACGAATAAAACTATTACCAACGACAAGTTCTTATCGAATTATATTATTGTTATTGTTTTAATTTAACCATCTTTTATTTTCATCATATTCAAAATTATTCCAAATTTTAGTTGATAACAAATACACAAAACGAAAGAAAATTTGAAAAAGTAACAAGAAAAAAAAAGAGAGAACTTATAACCATGGCATCATTTTTGAACAACCAACAACAAGGTTTTCCACAAAAACCTCAGTTCATGGTTCAAGAGAACAACATGGCTGGCCAGATCTATTATGACATGTCAAAGCAGCCAATGAACAATGGTATGGTCACACAAGCCCCACAGTTGACGAACAATAATATTATCTTGAATAACAATATGATTCAAGCTCAAAGAGATGACATGCTTCTTAATGAACAACAGATGTTTACCAATGGCAATACCATGAATCAGGTTTGGCCTAGGGACAACAATCAGAAATTTGCCCAACCACAAAAGCAAAGATCAGGTTTCACTAATGAAAACCCTATGCTTGCAGCAACTGGTATGAATGGTTCAAGATATAATATGTTAAATCCTTTGATGCAGTCAAAGATTCCATCAAGTATTAACGGAATGATATCTACCGAATCAGAGGATTACTCTTTGAGCCAAGTTTCATCGTTGTCCTCGTTATCAGCACCAACAGATCAGATGATGCTTCAGAACAACGGCACACATACGAATGTTAGCACCACTGTTCCAATTGGGGTTTCTCCTAGTAACACACTAGCTGCAGCCAGTGTAGTTACACAAGCAAATACCCCAGGACCAATGATGATCAATAATCAGAATGCCAATAACCCACTAGATTTCACTAGTGCTCCTAGTAGGACAGTATATTTGGGTAACATCCCTCCAACACTAACTATCAAGGAACTGTTAGATCATGTTCGTAGTGGTGTGGTGGAAGAAGCTAAGATCCTACCTGAAAAGATGTGTGCTTTTGTTTCCTTTGTGGATGAAAGTTCTGCATTGTTATTTCACTCAGACGCTATTTTAAAGAGATTAAATATTGAAAACAGAGATATTAAGGTAGGTTGGGGTAAACCAACTACTTTAGATCCATCTTTAGCTTCTCATATTATCAACGATGGAGCAACTAGAAATGTCTACATTGGACAAGGTAATCATGAAAAATCAGAACAGGAAACTGTGGAACTATTAACTGAAGAAAAGTTATATGATGATCTCAGAGAATTTGGTGACATTGATTCCATCAAGATCATTACTGAAAAGAACATTGCATTTGTTCATTTTGCGTCCATTGCCAGTGCAATCAAAGTTGTTTTAACATTAGCACAAAGAAACCCATATTACCAAGATAAAAAGATATTTTATGGTAAGGATAGATGTGCATTCATTACAAAGACACAACAGCACAATGCTGCTCAATTTTTGGGTGTTCAGCCGGAGATGGAACATCTAATGCGTTACACTGATCGGGGATTCATTTCCAATGCTCTATTGCAACAATCTGCAGCAGCTGCTGCTATTGCCACATCTGCTGGTGGCCCAAACAATTTGGGTAACAGAACTGTGTATTTGGGTAACCTGCCTAAGGGTGTGAAGATCGAAGAAATTTGCAATGCGGTCCGTGGCGGCCTTCTACAGTCAATCAAACTCTTAGAGGACAGACATGTCTGCTTTGTGTCATTTATTGACCCTACTGCGGCAGCTCAATTCTATGCCATGAGTTCTCTATATGGTTTCACGATACAGAGACAGCGTTGTAAAGTTGGTTGGGGTAAGCATTCTGGTCCACTACCAAACGCTTTGGCACTAGCTGTGAGTAATGGTGCCTCTAGAAACGTTTACCTTGGTAACATCGATTTTGAAGCCGATTCCAAGTCTCAAAAGCCTATATTCAATGAACAAACTCTGAGAGAAATCTTTCAAGAGTACGGAGAAGTTGAACAGATCAACTTTTTAGTGGAGAAGAGATGTTGTTTCATCAACTTTACTAACATCAACAACGCCATTTTTGCAATGGATAAGATCAAGTCTAACCCACACTTCAAAGATTTAAAGATCAATTTCGGTAAGGATAGATGTGGTAATGTTCCCCACCAAACTCGTTAACGAGAGGTTTAAAAAAAAAAATAAAAAGATATAAAAAAAATAAACCAAAAATAAAAAAATAAAAAAATAAAAAAAAAAAAAATAATTATACATTATTCATTTCTTTGTTGTTAATTTTTATTTCATTCTAATATTTTTTTTCTTCTTCTTCTTCTTGTCATAAGAGAAAAAAAACCAACAATCACTTCTTTCTGTTTTCTTTATTATCATTATTACTATTATTATTACTTTTAAATTTTCATTATTACTATTACTATTATTATTACTATTATTATTACTATTATTATTTGTTATTTCTATTCTTTTACCAAAAAAATTATATTTTTTTCAACCATTTCTTCAATTCAGTTTTTACTTTAGCAACTTTTATTCAAAATATGATTGAGAATATCAGAAAAAAAACAACAAAAGAACAACGGTCAATTGCCATTCTACATAATTTCTTATAATCTATTTCTTAAATAATATATAACCAAATTAATGCACTGTTCAAAATGGAATTATAAATTTTTGTAAGTGTTATTTCATCTACAAAACCCGGACCTGAATAAATAAAAATAAAATAAAATAAAATAAAATAAATGACGCCTAACTTCAAAACGGGTAACATTGAACGGCTGCTACCAAATTTTCCAATACACACGCACACGCACATGCACACACACACCCCTCACATCCCTCTAACAACCCGCCGTACAGGGCTTCTAGCAATACACACATGCACCACTCCAACATTCTTGTCGCAGGCAAAAAAAAAATAAAATATAAAACGTAATCCAGCCCCCAGAAGATATCGCAGCACATGAAATAGTATCTTTTTTTTTTTTTTTTGATAAACATCGTTTTATGTATTTCAGTTTTCTTCCTTCTCTTCACAGAACACCACGCAGAAAATAGGGAGAGGTTTATCCGCACGTTCCTTCTACCAGATAAAAAAAAAGTGTAAGAACACAAATGTTATGTATTTTTTTTTTTTACCGCTGCGATGAGTCAGTGTTCCTCGTTTTCTCTGTTTGGCCCTGGTTTTCTCTTTTTTTTTTTTTTTTTTTT
>JAJLXT010000167.1:0-15696 GCA_030571395.1 Nakaseomyces sp. UFMG-CM-Y6046
GCACCGATGATGAAGGTTGCACCGATGATGAAGGTTGCACCGATGATGAAGGTTGCACCGATGATGAAGGTTGCACCGATGATGAAGGTTGCACCGATGATGAAGGTTGCACCGATGATGAAGGTTGCACCGATGATGAAGGTTGCACCGATGATGAAGGTTGCACCGATGATGAAGGTTGCACCGATGATGAAGGTTGGATCGATGATGAAGGTTGGATCGATGATGATGGTGGTTTCACAGAAGATGATGGTTGAATAGAGGAAGATGGCATAATAGAGGAAGATGGCATAATAGAAGAAGAAGGACTCACAGCGTATGGGATACATTGGTTGTTTAGAGGGTCGAAGAAACCATTGATACACTCTTGGGCCGCGTTTGTTGGACATGGAACTTCTAGAATATAGACAGTTCTAGTTTGAGTAGTACCAGGTTCTGGTTCAGCTGTATCATATCTGGTGCTGATAGTTGAAGTGAAGTCGATACCACTGGAACAAGTGGTTTCACGAGTGACATCAGCTGGACAACCATTAGCCGTATCATCAAGGTTGTAGAAGTAACCAGTGAAATCGTTGGTAGTTTCTGCTGGCGTGGTCAATGTGACACTCAAAGATGCAGCATTATCTCTGTTGTTGAAGAAAAATCTGATTGGGTAATAAACATCGGCATCTAGGTAAACAGTTAGGTAAGTCTTCAAGTTTTGTAGTGGCCAAATGGAGTAAAATTGATAGTTACCAAAATTATCTTCAGTCTCGGCGTGTTTACAACACTCGAAGGCATTACCAGCACCAAAATTAACGAAAATCAAATCATCGGCAGCAATATGAAAAGTGTGGGTACCACTTACTTTAGGCTTAAAGTAACCGTACAAAATCATGGAAAAATTGGTGAAAGTAAATGGCGTTTGATAATTGTAACTAGCTGGTAATGTGGAGTCTTCTGGTACACAGTCCCACTTTGGAACAAATGCGAAATCCAAGATACCGCTAACACCAGTTGATGTACCGAATTCTTCATTAACCTTGTAACCAGTACGTGGGTATTCTGGGTCTAGATAATCATTTTTCCAACACTGATCGTTAATTAGTGGTCCATTTTCTGGACAATAACCAGGCTGGCCATTTAACCCAGTACCACTCTCACATGGCACCAATGGGTTCAAATAATCATATTTGTATAATTGTAAGACCAGACCATCGTTAACAGAAGTAACAGCACCAGAACAACCTTCTGGGAATGCGTTCGGAATACTGCTATCCTTGAATGGATCTTGTCCGAGGACTATTTGTGTTCCTAAAACTAAAGTTAGGAATAATGATATAATATTAAGCATAGTTGAATCTATAAAATTCGTAGGCTTGTTGTTGTTTTTTTGCTGGTCTAATAGTGAAAACATTTGGAATAAAAGATAAAATAAATTTGGAATACCTGGAACAGTGTTGCCTTATATATGTTTTTTTTTTTTTTATTTCATCTCGAATGATTGTCGAATGAAATATTTAAAGTCATGCCTCCTGTTGTTCCCCCTTGACTAGAGACTTTCTAGCAGTGACTGAAATAAATTATCGGAAATAAAGGTCGGTTTATGCAAGGAGGGGATGCATAATAAAGACACTGTCAAATGCCAAAAAGAGGTTAGTAATTAGTGTCTGGACCTGTTATTTGAAAAGCATGTTAAGTTTCATTATAGTACCACTTCTTTTCTTTTTATCTTTTGCTATAATATTTTTAAAAAACTCTACTATCAATTGCATGGAACATACCTTCCGGTTATCCTTTATCTTAGAAACATCTGTTGTAAAGTATATTACTGCACTTCTCATTACTGAAAGAGGTTAGTAATATCTATTATCAATTCTAATCGAGAAACATAGTTCGTTATTTTTAGTTTTTTTATCACAGAATTGGCCCTACAAAAATGAATTTATTGTTCATGTTTTTACTTTTTGTTTTTGTTTTTGTTCAAATTAGTATTAGTAATTGAAGTTAGAAACCAGCAGTGAAAAGAATTTGAATCATCATATCGGGTAAGAAAAGAAAAGAAAACTCATAAAAATTAACGGCACGTAAAACATTTAGTTATCATGTTTAATAATTTACCTTTTTTGGCCGTGGATGCCCCTTGAAAGAAGATTATAACGGCTGGAAAATCTACCGAAAAGAAAACTGATAATTACCAAAACAGAAAAGTTACTAAGAAGAATTGAGTATGAAAGCAATGAATATCTGCACTTCAGAAGGCCCTCTTTATCTCAGATAGAAAAAAGTACTATAATTAGCATCAGCATACGTCAGAGAACGTAATGCTTTTCGAACACTATATTTGTTGTTGCTTTTTTTTTTTTTCATCCTTTCCATACAGTAGTGCACAGAAAAAGGGATATTTGAGTTGTCTAGGTACCGTATCTAAAAGAAAATCTATATCGGGGGCACACACATTTCTTCACACCTTTTTGGTTTGTTTGTGGTTGTTTATTGTAAGATATTTTTACTCCGACACCATATGATTACACTCACTGCTCTTAGATTCAAGGAGGAAGATATGAGATATTTCACACCACTTTCTTTTTTTTTTCACTGTATTTCTTCCATTTTTCAATTGTTTTTCTTTTGGTTGTTGTGTGTATCGGAAGTCCTTACGTTGATTTTTGTGTGTAAGTCTTTATGTTGTCGTTTGTTTGCCATATCATTTCAATTTCGCCCTTCTTTGGTCTAGACTTCTATGAATCTGCAACTATCGCCTTTTCTCTTGCATCCCCTCCCTTCAATCTCCAATAGTCATCTCTGCAATGACTCTCTCAATCGAAAAATCGGGTTTCTGTAAGGAAGGGTCCACGGCTAGTAGAGTTTTCGATTCTCCTCGATAAGTTCCCACGTCTTTTCTCTACAGTTCCTTCCGGGGGGGGTGTGGAACTCAGCAGAGAAAATGAAATCCTGGTTTACAAAAGCAAGATTGACAACTGGGAAAATCCTTTTTTTTTTTTCTTTCTTTCTTTTTTTTATATTAGTGGGTCCACTTTATTTCAGTTTCGGGAAATGAGTTTTTTTTATTTTATTTATTGCTATCATTAAAGTGAACTTACTCATACCTTCTGAAAATTTGTTATTTCCGTCGATGTACGGGCCCTTCTTCGAGATTCATGCTGCCTAATTTCCTCTTTTGTCCGTTGTTCTCTGCAGATTGTTCTTTTTCCTACAGGAACGCTTAGACAGACACACCCCTCCCTTTCTGATTTCCCTTTTCGGTAAGTCAATTTATTTATTTTCGGTAAGTCAATTTATTTTTGATTAGCTGTATTGCTACGGGGTTTCTGTGTAAAGTAGTTTGTGCGAATAAAGGGTCCAGAGAAATTGCCGTAGGGATGGGGAGTAGGGGGTTTTCCCAAAACGGAGGAGAGGGCCAAAAAAGCAATTTTAAGAAGCAGAATGAGTGGAAAAGTGGTGTGATAAACGGTACGAGCAAACGTTGTTTATATTTTTTTTCATTATTTTTTTATGTTGTTGTTGTTTGTTTTTGGAACCGGGAAGGGTGCATAGGTCTGTGTGGAGAACAAAGGATTAACGCCGTATCACGCCATACCTGTATTCCTGTGTGCTTTGTTCATTATGACGTTATGGTTACTTCCCTTGAAAGATTTTAATGCATTGAATAAAATAGAAACAAATAAAAAAAAATAAAATAAGGGATTTTACAACAACTTTCTCTACGGAGAGAATTAAATAAAGGGATTGGACTAATAAAGATCTTGCCCAGGTGATTGGAATCGTACGATTTCTCGAGGGAAACAAAGATGTTGTATTAAATGACAAAATGAAAAAACCAAATATTTCTTACTAAGGTATTACGTTTTTTCCTACATTTGAAGAATTTTCTTATGGTAATTTGCAGTTCTCAGTTAGAATTAATTCTAATATAATGGTGGAACTAAGAAAGACGTGGGATTTTTTTCTGTGCAGATTCAAAAGACGCCCCCCTTCTACAAATGTGTTTTTTGTCTTGGGAAATATCGAATTCGAATTTTTTTTAATTTGAAATAACGCACCACAACTTACCTTCCCTCATTCCAGTCTCTTGTTCCTTTTGATGCCATTGTACAGTGATGCTTACAAATGCAAAACACAATGCGCAATTGAAAGAAAACCGTCTTTTTCTTTTGAGTTCCGTTTTGAAAAAAAAAATGAGGGGCGGGAGGTCATCCCTCTCAATATCAATTTGTTCTTTAATAACCCGATAAACTCTATATGATGATGTAATGAAACTTCAGAAATGAAAAGAAAAGAAAAACAACTCAAAGTGGTGTGAAAGTAACCTCCTGAGTTTTTTTGCTTACTAAAGGAGAAAAACGCCAAAAAAGAAGCCTTTTATTTTTTTTTTCGAAGTAGAAGATCAATTGCATAACCCTTGGAAATTTCTATTAATCGGTCAATTGTTTTCAATCTAGGCAGCAAGGGGTGGGAGATAAAAAAAAAAAGAAGTAAAATTTATTTTTTTTTGTTGTTTTATGTTATTTAAAGAACTAAAAAAGAAGTTTGTTATAAAGAAATACGAAGAATAGAAGGGTATCAATGAGGGTCAAAGTTCAATGCACATATGTTTATGAACCTGCAATATTAAATGAGAAAAGAATATATTGGTCAGAAATGAAAGATATTATCATGAAATCATCAAAGAGGCTAGAAAAGAATTTTTTTTGTTTGTTTGTTTGTTTTCAATTTTTTGGAAAAATAGGGTCGACATATTTATTCTTAATTATTTTTTCTCAATCTAGTAAAATAGAATACCACGTAGGTCAAATCTGGACTGTTTTATTATTTAACAGCTCTTGAAAGTGTAGGTTAAACCACTCAAGTCCTTGGTGGTGCTACCGTCTGGAGAAATCAAAGATAGATCGATAATTGCATTTCTGTCTCTGTTGGTATAGAATAGTCTCATTGGGTAGTACTTACCGGCTTCCAAGTTCAATTTCACTTCGGTTGGAGGCTGGTTGTTTGGCCAGACGGATTGGTTCTTGTTGTGGTCCTTGACACTGTCAGAAGTAACACCAGGCATACAACATTGTAGATCAACTGCATCACCGAAGTCTAGGTTGATAATATCGTCACCAGAGAATCTAAAAGTATGAGTACCAGACTGTTGTGGCTTGAAGTAACCTGAAAGAACCATTGTGAAGTTTGTCATTGTGATTTGGTTTGGGAACTTGTAATTGGTTGGTAGATTGGCTTTCTCAACAACACAATCGTACTTGGCGATGAAGTTAATATCCAAAGAACCAGTGACACCATCAACATGACCAATCTTTGGATAGTTAGCATAAGTGGAATATGGATAATTCTTGTCATCAAAGTAGTCCATTCTCCAGCATTGATCGTTAACTAGTGGACCATTTTGAGGACAGTAACCCTTTTGACCATCGAGACCAATACCGTTGGCACATGGAACCAATGGATTTAAGAATTTATACTCATACAAGTCCATGCTTAGACCATCAATACGTCTTGCTGTCTTGTCAGTACAGTCATTAGGGTTTGGAGTTGGAGTTGGAGTTGGAGTTGGAGTTGCATTTGGATCAACAGGACCACAAGTCTTGGCTAGAGGGTCATAGAAGCCATCCTTACAATCTTCACCAGTTGGGCATGGAATTTGAACAAAATAGGTGGTTGTTACAGTTGGTGGAGCACCCCATGCTGGTCTGTAAGTTTGATATTGGGTAGAGTAGGTAGTAGTTGTTTGCAAACCGGTCTTACAGGTTGTCAAGTGAGTAATTCTACCTGCACATCCACCACTCATATCATCAATACTGTAGAAGTAATCAGAGAAATCCTTAACGGTTGTCCAGCCACCATCGGTGGTCAAGGAAAAGCTGAGAGAGGCAATATAGTCTCTGTTGTTGTAGAAGATTCTGATTGGGTAGTAGGCGTCTTGTTGCAAGAAAACTTCAAGCTTGGTTCTTGTTTGATCACTGTCTGGCCAAATAGAATAAGCTTGGTAGTTTCCGAAACTGTCAGCAGAGCTGTCACGCTTACAGCAGTCAAAAGCGTTACTAGCACCGAAGTTAACATAGGCCAAATCATCACCCTGGAAAGTAAAGGTGTGTCTACCAGTGACCTTTGGCTTAAAGTAACCGTACAAAATCATGGTGAAGTTACTCATTGTAAACTGTTGTTTGTAGTTGTATGGGTCTGGTAATCTTCCGTATTGTGGAGTACAGCCTTTGTTTGGAACGAATCTGAAGTCTAAGTTACCAGTAACACCTTGGACCTTAGCGATTTGCTTGTGAGACTTGTAGCCGAATCTAGGGTAGTTGGGGTTTTGGTAAGCGGGATCCCAACAGGTAGCAGAATTACCACTAGCATAATCATATTCATACAGTTCCATAGTCAAACCACGCTTAGCCATGTAGGTAGCTGGGGAGCATCCCTTTGGATATGGGTTTGGTATATGAGAGTCATGCCACCACCAGAAAAAGAAGGCTTGAGCTTGACCAATTGTCAACAAGGTTAATAAAGCAGCAGGTAAGAAATGAATTAATTGCATCACAAATGTTGTTTGTTTGTTTTGCTTCTGATGATATGGGAGAGAACAAAAGAGAAAATTGGAAAGGAATCATCTTGTAAAGTTTTCAATTGAATTGGAGGCCCTTATATACTTTTTCTAGAACCAAAAATTTTGAAATTATTGGATATTGGAGAAGGTTTGGTCTTTACTACCACTATTAAAACATTTTACAAAAAAATATCCAGGTAAAGAGCAGATTATTTTGTCGAATGTCCTCTTTTTTTGAACATTAAATTTTTTTCAGAGTCCAGAATAGTAAGGTACGTGTGTGAGTGCAGATCAATATGGGCAAGAGTAACTGATTTTGGGAGATCGGTTGATCATTTCGATACAATTGGATGGAATTGGATGATTGGCTGCTTAATTGGTTGTAGTTGAATACAATTGGGTGATACGTTGCTCGATTAGATACAATTGTATGAAATTGGGTGATGTCTTGCTCGATTAGATACAAGTGATATACAATAGGGTGATGTCTTGCTTGATTAGATACAGGTGAATACAATTGGGTGATTTGTTGCTCAATTGGATTTCAATTGTATGAATTAGGGTGGGTTTGAACTTTGGTAGAAAAGGAGATCGTATGGATTTGGTAAAAAAAGAGATCAGGATGATTCAAGGGAGATCGTAAGGATTCTAACAGCAATTAAGTCCTAGCCAAATTTTCCAAACTAAATTTAAAAATAAACTAGCATTCTCCCATGTGTAGATCATCTGGATTTGGTTTCAGAATTGCACACATATAAGTTTTCTATTCTTGTTTTTTTTTTTGCCGCATGAGAAAATTTTTGATTGTTATTGGATGGACTAACTCTTTTTCCCCGGAAATAAAAGGGTCATCTTAATGAAATTTTATTTTTATTTTTTATTTTTTATTTTTAATTTTTAGTCTTTATTCCAAGTCTATTTTTGGCGGTAAGGACTAGTTAGTCTTTTTAGTGTTGTATCCTTTCGGGTAGGTTGTTTTTTTTTGCCTTTCGTATGTCCGATTCAGTCTCCGACAGTATTACACAAGTAAGGAAATGTAGCTCGAAACATGACTCCCCCCTCTTTCCGACCTTGTTTCATTTTTGGGGTTCTTAATAAGATATGTCGTTATATTATCCCCGCACTTTTTTTTTCTTCTTCTCCATTTTCACATCTAGAATACTTCTCACATGTCTATTGGCTTCCTTGTTGAGGGTTTAAAGTTTGTATTTACGAAAAAAAGAAAGCTCTTTATCTCAACCTATTTTTCACTGGAAAAAGAACAAAGACGTTGTTCTATTTTTGACATAGAGTATAGAGACATTCCCAGAAAAATCTATAAAAAGAACTTGCTGAATTGCTCTTGTTCTGATGCTATTTTGTTTTTTGTCCATATAATATCCCACAATCAATATTTACTAACCGTCATCGCCTGATATACACGCTTTATCGTCCCACTATACACCGTATGTCCCGAAACACGGTAAAATATAAAAAAAATACAAAAATGATCGACGGGGAGGACCCCTACGGCTGCGTCTGCGTCTCTGCATTGAGATTCCCTGCGTCGTTCCTTCAACACACACCCCCACGCGCGATTCCTCTGCAAAACCCTTTTTTCCACTGCAGCTGCGTAAATCTCTCGAGCGAACCCAATCCCTCCCCTTCAGCATAGAACTCACTGCAGAACAGTTGACTAAACAAAAAAAAAGAAATTTTTGCACACCACTTTTCTTTTTGCTTAGAAACAGTCGTACCAATGCAGTAAAAAAGAAAAGAGTGCTGCTCTTGTAACCAGGGCAACGAGGATAGTATGAAGGAGGAGGGGCCAGGTTTAACGGGTTAGGAGAGCAAGGGTTTATTGTGCTGTACTCGCACCTGAGAGGTCAAGGGTCCAGACCAGGAAGTCTAGGGGCTGTATATTATCGAGTGTGATGATGATTGGAAGTTACGACTGGGTGTGGTGATCGGGTGTTGTTTCTCTTCGTTGGCCACGTTTGGAAGACATTGAAAAGCGTATTTGGATGAACAAACCTCGGACCTAACTGGATGAAACAATAACCCATTGGAGAGAATGGAGATACTAGAAAATAGGAAAGCAATTGATTTTTTTTTCAGTTGTATCATTCACCACGACATACTAAATATCACCGTTCTGCAGGTCCCGTACTGCCAAAAAAAAAATGAATTCTTTATTTTAGTAAACAACAAGCATCTCGAAGCTCATCGCATAAAAACTTAAGGGTTGTTCGATAAGTTGCTGTATTTTTAAGGGATATTTTAAGGTGATACTAATGTCTGATGAGATAAGTATTGGGTTAAGTGCTGAGGATAAGCAGAAGCATCTATTGCAGTATTTGTTGGGGTGTCGTGGAGTGTGCCATGAAAACATACTGCTGAAGGTGTTGATTTTGATAGAATACGACCAAGGTGGAGCGGATGAGACACGTACGGTGTTTGACTGGCAGCGGGAGTTGCAGGAGCACGTATCGCAGTTGAACTACAGGCTACAGCCGTTGAAGTACCAGATAAAGAAGACCGTTTATGGGTTTGGGAAGGAGATTGTGTCTCAGCAGGTGCTGAGGAAGTTGCACGTCACCGGGAGTGGGGACAATGCGACAGCCGTGCTCGACCAGATGGTGTTTCCCAACAGTAGTCAGTACTACGTGTACATTGACACCTCCCCGTTTGGTGAGTTGAAGCCGGCCTCCAAGTTTTCTGATAAGGAAATAGAGTACATAAAGGGATTCCTGGCGGTGTTCTCGCGGGCTGGAACCGTCAAGACCCCCATTGATGACGATTTTGTGGAGAATAATGCGATAGTCCAGGAGGTTAACAGGATACGACAGAAAGTTTATAACAAAAAGAGGTCGAGTCGAGACAATGAGGAGGACGATAACAATGCGCATCACCGGGCAGTTACCTCGTGGCATGATTACTTATCGTACACCAGCGACATTGCTGCCCTGACTGACAGCACAGATATGCAGCCACTAGACGTACAGGAGCTGTTGACCAGACTGTGTGAGTACCGGTGGTTCTACAAGACAGACAAGGCCAGGTACGGGATGGATTTGCGATTGCTTGTTGAGATGAATGACTACCTGACGGATGTGTGTGACTTTTTCCCCTGTATGGTGTGTAAGGATGTAGTGGTGACGCTGGGTGTGAGTTGCTCCACTGCCAATTGTCCCAGCATGTGGCATGTAGACTGCTATGAGCACGATATCCTCCATGAGAACAAGAAATGCAACAAGTGCGAGGAGTCAATCCTGGATAAAGGCATATACATAACCTGATTGCAACAATTATTATTATCTAATAATTTTTTTTTTTTTTTTACAACAATTATTCGATGACTTCATATTTACACGGATAATGGTATATAGGATACATAAATGACGTTTTTGCTTCTCGTATTAGCATTTGCTTTTGCATTTGATATTTGCTTTTGTATTTTGAATTTGAATTCGATATTTTTTTTTACCACTTAACACATTTCACTTTCTTACAATCCCCTTCTTTTCAAGGAAATCCTTGGCCTCGTTGATCTTGGTGGCCAGGTAGGGAGACCCGCCTTTGTCCGGGTGGTTAGCCAGCATGATCCGCCTGTGAACCTCCTTCAACTTCTTCTTCGACAAATTGTTCTCCTTCAAGTTGAGTATCTGTAGAGCCTCCTTAGCGTTCATCTTGGGATCAAACCCGCCTTTCAAGAACTGTGTCGCACTCTTTCCGCCATTCAGCTTCGTAGATATACCCTTGTAAGCACCGGCCGCAACGTACAACGCCAGAAACCCGCCAAACCCGGTGATCACCGGGTGCTGGCCCATGTAGTCCAGCGCATTGTCAAAATATAAGTCCATCCCGGTCTTCTGCGAGGCCACCTGCGCACCAGGAACCGGAACCTGCGGCACCTCCATGTTATTATCGCTCATTATACCCTTCCTTGAAACCTCTGGGAGCCTCCAAAACCCAACTAGAATCACAAATGTATATAAAATTACCGGTTTCTTGTTATTGAAATCAATACTGTGTCACACAGTGTGAGGGGACCCTTCGAGAAAGGAAAACATTTTCAGATTCCCTTACACGAATCAGCACATTCAGTTTCGTCCACCGCGAGTGAAAAATTTTTTGCGATGAGCTGCAATTTTTTTTTTTTTTTTTTTTTTTTTTGATGCGATGCTCATCGCACAGCTGATATTTGGGATATGTTTTTAATAAGCTGTGATACTATTACGTTGTATTTGTGATTACACACGTCTATTAGCAAGGGTTTTAAGTACACTAATACAATACTGCAAAATACATACATATAAATGAGAATTTACCAGTGTCATTTCTGTTCCTCGCCAGTGTACCCTGGTCATGGTGTTATGTTTGTGCGTAACGATGCCAAGGAGTTTCGTTTCTGCAGGAGCAAGTGTCACAAGAACTTCAAGCAGCGCAGAAACCCACGTAAGTTGAGGTGGACGAAGGCTTTCAGGAAGGCTGCCGGTAAGGAGCTTGCTGTTGACTCTACGTTGACGTTTGCGCAGAGACGTAACGTTCCTGTGAGGTACAACAGGGAGCTTGTGGCGACGACGTTGAAGGCTATGTCTAGAATCGAGGAGATCAGACAGAAGCGTGAGCGTGCGTTCTACAAGAACAGAATGAAGGGTAATGCCGAGAAGGACTTCATGAGGGACAAGAAGCTGGTTGAGTCCAACGCCGAGTTGCTGAGATTGAGAGAGGTCGAGATCGCTAACAGACTGGCCAAGGAGCAAGAGCAAGAGGTATCAGAGTCCGAAGAGGAAGAATCCGAAGAGGAGATGGAGGTCGACAGCGAAGAGGAAGAGGAAGAGAAGATGGAGAAGCAGAAGATCTTGTTGAAGAACAAGAAGAGAAACGCCAAGAAGCTAGCCTTTTAAAATTATTTGTAAGAAATAATATCAAAAGAGTTTAAGGTGAGACTTAAGAAGCGATGTTGACGGATTAGCATAACAAAAAAATATTTTTTTTCTATTTTATTTCACAGTTGATCGTAATAGTTTTTACGAGAAATCAAAGGGTCTTATAACTAGGACAAGCCATATTGTATATTAAAAAGTATTAGTCCTCATACAAAAAAAAAATTTAAACAAGAGAAGAAGAGAAAAATCGACTTATTATTAATTCATTTATTTTTCACTAGGATATATAAACATAAATAAATATATATATAAAAACAGTATTCTTTTTTTTTTTTGTTTTTGTTATTTCAGCACATGTTCAGAAGCTACAAACTTCTGTAAGTCATGTAACTCCTTCATCGTTAACAGTTTCATATCCAATACCTCCACTACAAAGGATGTACCCTTGACCACGGTGAATGCCATAACATCCACAACTTGCCCCGCAACAAGATCACCTATGACACCGTGAGATGACAACTGACGATACACACGTTCCCCTAAATACAAGGTTAGCTTGCCTGCACTGTGGGACAAAGCGTTCTGCACAGTCATAGAACTCACAAACCCATCCCGTTCAGAGACCAAGGGTGTGTTGCCAAGTTCTACAACTCGTACAAATAGCCTGTATCGCTTACTGGGCAGTTTTACTTCATTTATATCATAGACAACTTTGCTCATACATAGAGGGTGTGACTGTGATTACTGTTTATAGCAAGAGCTGATATAAAGAATAGCTAGTTCATATTTGTTGTAATCCAACTTTGAAATTTGCCAATATCCATCAAAACATTAAAAAAAAAAAGAAAAAATTTCTTGAAAAAATTAAAAAAAATAACGACAACTGCAGGATTCGAACCTGCGCGGGCAGAGCCCAAAAGATTTCTAATCTTTCGCCTTAACCACTCGGCCAAGTTGCCATTGTAATCTGATAAAAAAGATTTGGCTGGGTGCCTCTATGTCGTGGAAATACATTGTGTCTGTAAACACAATAACATAACGTATTTTTAGTTTGATGTTATTTACTCAGAAGTCCCGGTTGATAAATATTTAGAAGGTTTCTTTTACAGCATCCTGCATTAGATGGCAGGTATTCGAAGTGTGACATTTTTAGGATGTGAATCCAAGAAAAATGTGGTAAAATTTTTAATTAACAAAGAACTGACGGAAAAGATTCCCCAGTTCCAGATCGGAGTGAACCTTATAGCGTGTCCAGAACTGAGACACATTGTATAACCACATATTTTACATTGTAGCAGAGCTGGAAGTTCAAAGACTTCAGTAAATGTATCTACATTATAAATTGCGATGACTGCATTGATGTCATCTCCGGGAGAATTGCAAGAATTCAGTAACCTGATTACTCATGGTGTGATCAAGTAGAAGAGAAACCATGTAGGAAATCAATTCTTTAAGTCTCTCCAAAGGTATAAGTTTTCTTGGGATAAGGTGTTCTCGTTATACTAACATGAAAAGTACAAAGAACTAACAAAAAATTTTCAGCGTCAAACCAGTTTTCACTTCTTTTAATAGTGTAACAACACTCGAAACTTTACAAGATAGACTAGTAGTATATGCTCACATGTCTGAGAAAAAGAAAAGGATATGAATGTTGAGGATACCCTGCAGCCAAGAAGGAAGCAAGGTTTTTTATATGGTTCCCGATTGAACAACTTCTCTTTTCATTGTTTCTGTTCAAAGAATGGAACGGAAAAAGAGAGAAACTCAAAACGCCTATTTGCATCTAGAGTTATGACCGACTTAGCCTTACTATTTTGTATTGTTAGGCTCATTGTATACTTTCAAGATAAATAATGCTTTCTGTCGCTTTGTCTACTGCACCTCCACTTTCACTGTTCCTTTGCTTCCCCGTATGGTTCATTAAACAGATGCACCATTACTATTCGGTAAGCACCTGGTCTATGAATATACCTGTGTGCACACGGTAGACATGAGCATACCATAACTTGCTTACCAACCAATATGTGGGAATAAAGCACAGGATACGAAATTGTCATGAGATCCGATTTTCTCACCTTCCCAACTCTGATCACGGGATTAGGGTTCTAACCACACTGTAGTTTATAGCAAGAAATGATATGGGACTGGGAGACGCCTCTCTTAGACTTGGAAAATGCTTAGATAGAGATGGGAGAACATAAGGTCTGCATCCCTTCTATTAATACTTTATTAGAAGGCACAGATCACAAGGGGCTGTAGAGAAGTTAATCTACTAAAAATCGTCTCCATAAAACCTAAAAAAGAGGGTTATCATTTGAACAACAGCATAACACTTCATTTGTGATAATCATATCCTTTAGAAACACCCCCTACAGGAAGTATGATTCTATCCACACCGGGGATCTACCCCCCCCCCCCCCCCCCCCCCCCCCCCCCCCCCCCCCCCCCCCCCCCGATATACCATGATCCAACAACCCTCATACCACGATCCAATAACCCTCACGCCACGACCCTCACGCCACGACCCTAAACCGTTGCTATGAACTACTGTTGCGACTGCTGCTGCTACGGCTACTGCCATGAACTGCTGCCAAGAAACTCCGATGCATCAATATGCACAGCCTGCGTTTTTATTCTCACCCATACAAAATTTTTAGGGGTACCTGTTGGTACGGCTGTTTCTGTGCGTTCCCATTGTTCTCGAGAAAATAATTTCTTTTTTTTTTTTTTTTTTATATTGGCTGCGAGATCATAGCAACTGGGTTTCTCAGGAGATTGTATGATCGCTGATCTGTCGAGAGGGTTTGATTGGAGACTGTTCTACTGTTCTACAGATATTGTTATCATATACTAACAGGCAATAAGTAGGAGAGGATAGTCTCTAAAAGAATCATGACGTATCTAGTTTTTGAATTAAACTATGGTGATGTATCTGCTTTTTTTTAATTAAACTTCATGATGACGTAGAGTTTCTAGATTGAAATTGGTGGTAATTGGAGCTTATAGAACTTCTATTCCACAGATGTTGGAGATCAATCATATAAAAGGAGCAATGACTCATTAAGAGTCGATTCCGAACCATGTAAAACTGATACTAAAAGCAGATATCCAAGATTGAAGTTTAACAAAAATGAAAGCTTTGAAACTATGTGCCTTACTGGCACAGATATTTATTTTATTATGTCGGTGTTACGGTGAATATATCAATGAACCGGAATACATTTTGGAGGAAGATAGGCTGAGGGGTGATCTGGAATATAGTTTAGGATCATTGGTTGAGAAATTTGAAATTAATATCTTCCATAGGTTTGATGGTTTTTTAGAGATATATTCGACTACTCCAAGTGATAATTTAGATGTTGCTCTTCGTGGAGGAGATTTTGATATACGTAAACTAATAATTGACGGGAATGCTCAAGATAGATTCAGAACTGTAATAACTGGTCATCATCTGTTTACTGATTTATTTTCCTTGCGTTCAAATGGTGCTTCTGATAGCAGCTTATTTATGCACTTCTACATTCTACACTGTATTGGGGATTTAGAAATGAATAATATGAAACATGCCACAATTGACATCGAAAGAGACGCAATGTTTGGGTTCGTTAATCTTATGAACTCACAACTCTATCTAAATGGTCCAATTAATATATTTGGAAGAATTGAGTTACGTAACAGCGATATTTGGATTGACGGCTTCACACAAATTCAGGATAATCTCAATATTTATTTCTATGGTGGAAGAAACCTTCGTAATCTGGTCGTCTTGAATACTGAATCACGAATTCCGAGTAGTTTTTTACTGGATCACTTTGATGATTATTACGCAAATAACTACTTTGCATTGACTTCTGAAATATTATCGTATGAATTCATTGCTATCTCAGATCCAAACAAACGAAAACGCGGTTGTATACTTGTTACAACAACTGAAGGGGAATACAAACTCAACCTTCCATATCTCCAAGAAACTTACAGCAATGAAAATTTTGTTCAAGAAGATATTACAGTCAACAAAAATGGTACAGATACTGTGGTGCATGCCATTAGATGGCAATATTACTCCACGCCGGAAGAAGAGGAGACGGTGACGGGAGCCAGCACGTCTACGTTGAAGGACGAGACGTACTCGCAGCCCTCTGGGTCCACGGTTGTGATCACGGAAGATGAGAGTACGAGGACGGAGGTTGTGACGTACTTCCCCACGACTGACGAGGAGGGGAAGACGGTGACGGGAGCCAGCACGTCTACGTTGAAGGACGAGACGTACTCGCAGCCCTC
>JAJLXT010000168.1:0-15571 GCA_030571395.1 Nakaseomyces sp. UFMG-CM-Y6046
CGGTTTTTCTTTCTTTCTAACTCGTTATTTGTTTGGTTCCCCCCCGAATCTCCGCACCCTTGAGAAGACACAGAAACCCTTTTTTGTCGTTTAGTTCTAATACACACAGACCCAAAGGAGTATTGGTTCTAGAATCCACAACACACAAAGAGAGCACAACAACAACGAAGAAATAGGGATTTGCACCATTAAAGTTGAAATCAGCCCAGTTTTTTCTTCACCCTCCACCAACCTCTACGGTCCATTCTCTGTTGTCTTGATGCGCTGTCCACTTCTTCGTACACACACACACACACATACACACATACATACTCTCGTCTCGCCTCTCTCCACCACTACCGTTCCCACAGACACACACACACACACACCCGTCCATCCATCCATCTCGGTGTGCCCCCACGCAGAGAGGCAGAGCAAAATAAAATTTTCTCTCTCTCTCTCTCTCTACGTACAATGTTACAGAATGAGAGAGGGTGTTTCTTTTTCTCTCTTCTCTCTCTCTTCAAAATATTCAACAAATTGTACTATTGATATATATTTGATATATCGATATGTTGCTATCTTATATATAACAGTATCTTTTGAAAAATCAAGCAAAATACAAACATTAGAAAACAGGGATATAACAAGACAGACACACATTTATTTTTATTTTATTCTTTTTTTTTTATTAAATAAATGGGAAGGAGAAAGAGAAGCCCGTCTAACAACACGAATAATCAGAACTTCGAAGTACCGAACCTGCAAGGTTCTTCTTCTAATAACAATACACTAGAGTCTCCAACATCGGAGGAGAATACTAATGAACCTAATGACCCTGATGATAGTAGTCGCTACTCGACTACTATAAACAATTCAACAACAAGAACGTCTACGTCTACGTCTACGAATACTAATATTAAAACAAATGCAATTAACTATTCTTACACTAATGCCCTGGATATCGATATTTCCATGGCGAGAGCCTTTGCAAACACACCGTTCCCACACTCAAAGACACCCATGCACAGAAGACGGAGCAACAACAATGTGAACTCGCCTTCCTCTTCCTCGAGTTCGTCTTACTCTAGCTCGTCCTCGTCGGGGTCGTATCCTTCATCTGCCTCTCCACTCTCGTTCTTTAGCTCGCCATCCTCGTCGACATACTTGAAACCAAGTAGTGCTCCAGGGAATAACACGTCCGCGAACACTACGTCGTCGCTGGTGTCGTTGATGCGCAAGCACACGAGTGCTAGCTACAATGTCTCAACCACGAACGCCATGGGGACCACATACGCCAAGACCTCCAGACTATCCTCCAGCCTTGGTGCAGAGACCACCGCCTCGAGAGCTAAACTCGCTGCGTCCTCGAGGAACCCACACATGCTCATCAAGAGATACCCAACTGACCCTTCCTCGACAGATGTCCTCGACGTCGATGCCACCATCGAGAAGCTCCTGAAGATGGGTGCACATCCTACCTCTTCAAAGACCAAGAAGGACTTCCCCTTCAGGTCCTGGGAGATTCAACTGATATGCAGCCACGCCAGAGAGATATTCTTGGAGGAACCAAGTCTTCTGAGACTACAGGCACCCGTGAAGGTAGTAGGGGATGTCCACGGTCAGTTCAACGACCTGTTGAGAATCCTGAAGCTAAGTGGAGCACCTCCGGACACGAGCTACCTGTTCCTAGGTGACTACGTCGACCGTGGTAAACAGTCCCTCGAGACCATCCTGTTGCTGCTGTGCTACAAACTGAAGTACAGAGGTAACTTCTTCATGCTGCGAGGTAACCACGAGTCCGCAAACGTCACCAAAATATACGGGTTCTACGACGAGTGTAAGAGACGTATGGGCTCCAAATCGTGGAGGTACTTCGTTGACGTCTTCAACACATTGCCCATAGCTGCTACAATTCAAGACAGAATATTCTGTGTCCACGGAGGTATATCACCCGATATGGACGACCTGAACCAGATTAACCACATTATGAGACCTACAGATATCCCTGATCAAGGGCTCTTGACGGACTTGCTGTGGAGTGACCCAGATCCGCAAATCCAGGATTGGGCGTTGAACGATAGAGGTGTCTCCTACACCTTCTCCAAAAAGAACGTGTATGACTTCTGTGCTAAACACAAGTTTGATCTGGTAATCCGTGGTCATATGGTCGTGGAAGATGGTTACGAGTTCTTCGCAAGAAAGAAACTGGTAACTGTGTTTTCGGCACCAAATTACTGTGGCGAGTTCCAGAATTGGGGTGCTGTTATGAGTGTTACTACTGGTTTGATGTGTAGTTTCGAACTTCTGAAACCACATTCCTTAAAGAACAAGAAAACCAGAAAATCCAAGAAATAGGATGTCAAAGAAGGAATGAACCTGAAAGCATATTCATATGCAAGTACTTTTTACAACATTATTTTTATGAACAGTTTATGGCTAAATCAACTTCTTTCACTATCAAAATTTCTTTTCAAAATTTCTTTCGGAACATCAAAGGCTACTCTATATATTATCGATTGATCAATCTTAAACCTTTTTTTTTACTTCCTATTTTACTTCTGTCTTTTTACGCCTCAGTTCACATCATTACATTTATTTATTTCTCTTTATTTTTTCCCCCCTTTTTTTGCAATATGTTACCCAAAAACAAGTGTGTCACAAATGGTACTGTTAGTAATTTTTGTTTTCATCAATAACGATGAAGTCTTTCATCTGCTGCTACAACTCTAAGCACTGGATTAGATTAATATCTAAAGTTGACTAAAATTTTACAATGTCGAAAAGTCCAATTTTTGCATCGGTGCTTCTTTTTTCATGACAACTTCACCTTCTTTAACTTTCAAACAAAGTCACAGTTCTCAAAATAAACCAATAATATTTTTGAAAACAAAATAACAAAAACAAAAAAAAAAAATTCACAGTTCATTTTCAATTACAATATTTTCTTCTTTCTTCTTTCCTCATTTATTTTGCAAAAAAAAAATTCTTTCATTATCTTCTTATATTTTTATTTTTTACTTTGTCATAATTTTTTTTCTATAGTTACTAAATACACAAAGGATACATTCTTATTTTTAGAAATATTAAATAAGTTATAAAAAATCAAAGTTCTTACTGGAATACAAAGATATAAGCATCTGTATATATAATAAGCAGGGTGTGTTCCATCATATCATGGTACACGACGTGTATTCATTTTTTTTTCCTACCTTTGTGAAAAAAAAACAATTAAGAAAGCTGTTGAATCGCAGGTACTGTTGAAAGTTAATATAATTGGGCTAGAATTACTTTTGTAATGAAGGAGCTTCCAAATCCATAACCAAATAATAAAGCCCTTTGCTATGTCTCTTGCTGAGTTCGACGAGATAAAATATGATCATAGTGTTCCCAGATTGGACCAGCCTTCCAAGTATTTGAAAAGGAAAGCAAGTAGAAACCCAAATGGTTTGAACGACTTACGCCAGTCTCTAAAATCTGCTACTATTTATGTGGGTAACCTTTCATTCTACACATCAGAAGAACAGATATATGAGCTTTTCAGCAAGTGTGGTGCCATCAAGCGTATAATCATGGGTCTAGATAGATTCAAGTACACGCCGTGCGGGTTCTGTTTCATTATATATAACACCCCACAGGAAGCATTAAACGCAGTGAAATATCTTGGTGACACTAAGCTAGACGACAAGAGCATAACGATTGACTTGGATCCAGGTTTTGAAGACGGTAGACAGTTTGGTAGAGGTAAGAGTGGTGGACAGGTGAGTGATGAGCTGAGGTTTGAATTTGATGCTGCCAGAGGTGGATTCGGTGTTCCATTTGCACAGAGAGTGGGTAACGTGAACCACATGCCGATGGGTAATCATAGATTTGAACCACCAATGCCACAGTACCCATCTCAACCACACGAAATCACCAGCAATTTTGGCGAAGTTCACGCATTCCCAAACGAAGAGGAGGAAGATAACTACATACCTGGATAGAAATTACGTAAGAATAAAGATTTAAAAGGAAACAATATAATGCAATGTACAAAAAAAACAATATTGATATAACTTTGTAATATAGTATAAAAAAAAAAAGAGTGAATAAAATATAGTATAAAATTTGTAAAAAGAATAGAACATAGTTTTTTTTTTTGTTTTCTTATTAGTATTATATATAAAAAATATAATCTTATTTTTTTTATCCAATGACAACCCATTTTGTCAAAAGTAAAATGCAATGAAAAAAAAAAAAATGTGTGAGTGTGAGTGTGTGTGTTAGAAATAGTATTGTAGTATAATATAAAAGGAATCCCAGGTCATATAATCATTAAAAGAAGAAAATAAAAATGGTAGCAGAGAAGCTAATGATAGTGAAATAAAATAAGAAACAAACAAATAAAATAAAATAAAACAGGAAAAAATGACTATAGTTTCATATTATTATTATTATTTTTTTTTTTAATTTAATTTATTTTCAATTATTGTTATCGTTATTGTTGGTCAAGTTTTTCAATTCTTCCAGTCTATCGATTAGTTTCTTTCTCCTAGTCAATGGAGCTTGTATAAATCTTTTGCTAAACTCGTTATCAGACATAATAGTCAGGTTAGGATTTTCCTGGTTTGCATTTGGATTTGTTGTTGTGGTGGTGGTAGTGTTATTTGTAGGGGTATTGACTGTTGTTGTTGTTACTCCGCCTTCTGGTAAGTTACTTGCCAGAGTATAATAGTCATTGAATATTTTACGCCTGCGCACGTTGATAAACCAGTTCGACAGCTGTATCTTAGTCAACCCAGTCTTAATCAGCAACTCTCTCTTCTCCTGCTGTGTGGGATACGGGTTGTGCAGGTGGTCCAGCAGCCACTGGTTCAATATCTGTATCGTCTCCTTCGGCAAATTCGATCTGCGCTTGTTTTTCTTCGTCATCGCGCTGGACGAAATAGAAGATACGGACGAGCGGGGTGTTGGCATTGTCGTCGTTGTTGTCAATGTTGTTGTTGTAGGTGTGGTGGTTTGGTGAGTCGTATTGTAAGGTACGACTTCTGTGGTAGAGTTTAGTGATGGTTCATCGTTTAGTAATGATTGGATAGACGGCAACCTAACGTTCTCACCCATTTTTTTATTATTATTGTTTGTTGTTGTTGTTGTATTATTAGTATTGATCTGATATATGCGTATGTAAGAAAAAAAAAATCAAAAAAAATTAAAAAAAAAAAGGATCTACATTCAAAAAAAAAAGGTATGAAGGAAAATTTTAATTAAGCATTATATATATAATAAATTGGTTATATGTCGTTAACGACACATTTATTTATTTATTTAGTTTTTTTTTTGTTGGGTCTTTTGACTTCTTAAAGGAAGTAAATGTCTCTATGTATGAGAGTGTATGAGTGAATGTCTCCAACCAAATAAAAAAGAAACGAGCAGCATTATACCAAAAAAAAAAAAAAAAAGAAAAGAAATGTCTCAATTTGTTTTAAAGGGTGGGATAGAGTGAAATTGAAATTGAAATAAAGAAGAATCATCCACAGCGAGAGAGATATCCCACAGCAAAAAAAAAAGCAAGAAATATCCCGATGTAAAGGAAATTCGATACGACAAAGGAAAAGAGAGGGATTTACTAGTGTTCTTTTTACACGTGATGCTTCTCTCTGTGTGTGTGTCTGTCTCTGTCTTGTCTTCAGTCATGGATGTCAGTACTTTCTTTTGTCTCTCTTCAATTTTTTTTGTTTTCCGGTCCTTCCGAAAAAGAGAGAGAGGGAGAGAGATTGGTAATTCTCCCGCGGGGAGGGATCAAAGAGAAAATGGATGGAGGGGAAGAGGGAGGGGGAAGATAACAGAAGAGAACTATGTACTATATTATGGATTGTGTCAATGACCTGGTGCTTCCAACAATGAGGAATACGTAGAAAGAGGCGTAGTATACTACCGTTATCGAAGTCCAATTTTTGTGGCAAAAGGGGTGGGGAGGGGGGGAAGGGAAGGGGAAGGAAAAAAAAAAAAGAAGAGGATTTCAAGTTTGTTCCACAGAGAATAACGTACTGCAAAAAGGAAACGGGAAGAGGGCTTTAAATAAATGTTCTTCGGAGATCAGTTTTACTTTGTACAGGTATTTCACTGTTCCTTTGCTCATCCCTCTAACGGTATTCCAATCCCACACGTGTATACGTACTTCTTTTTTTTATCCTTCTCTGAAGGGTCCCTACACAGTTTCAAACAACCCACTCCCGCCTACTTCTCTTCCTTCCTCCCCCCAACCCCCTCCATCGTTTTTTCCTCTGTACGTGCAGTCTCTCTCTCTTCTCTCTCCCTTTTTTTTTTCTTCTTCTTGCTGATAAGGACAAAAGAAAAAAAAAAAAAAAGAACCTAACATTTCCCGTTTCTCAAAAAATATTTTTATTGCCTTCGCCGTTGGAGATTAGAAAATTATTCTTCCCCATCCTCCCCCAAAGGACGCCGGTTCCGGCTTTTTTTTTTTTTCCCTCATTCAATAACATTTACCCGGAAACTCTTTGCGGGTTCTAGATCTCGCATAAGACCCATTACAAATAAAAATGAAAAAAAACAGGGTAAAAAAAATTTAATTGGATGAGTAATAAGCATAAAAAGGTTACCCTGGAACAGAAGGGTCTTCAACTAAGAAAAAAAAAACACATCTGTGTGCGGGTGTTTCTCTTGTTGAAGAAAAAAGTGGTATGTGTGTGTGTGTGTGTGCAGACCCTTTTATTTTTATTACGTTCTCGAAGTGCAAAGAAGAGATGAGTAACAGTTTCTTTCTCTGTGTGTTGGTGCTTAGTATGTGAAAAAAAAAAATTTTTTTATTTTTTTATTTTTAAAGTTTCAATTAAATTTCATATTATAAATATAGTGTTTATTCACAAGTCTTGTATTTTTTTTTTTTTAAGAGAGAATATCAACAAGAATAACAACAAGATAAATTGTATCAATTTCATAATGGCCGAACCTGTTTTTAATGCTGATGCTGCTTCTAGTGGAAATGAAGATGTGAGGATTTTGGGTTATGATCCATTGGCTTCCCCTGCTCTGTTACAAGTGCAGATACCGGCTACCGATGTATCAATTGAGACTGCTCGTAGAGGTAGAAAGGAGTCCGTGGAGATTATCTCTGGTAGAGACGACCGTGTCCTGGTTATCGTCGGTCCATGTTCCATCCACGACCTGGATGCTGCTCAAGAGTACGCCCAGAGACTTAAGAAACTGTCTGATGAGTTGAAAGATGACCTGTGCATTATTATGAGAGCTTACCTGGAGAAGCCAAGAACTACCGTCGGCTGGAAGGGTTTGATCAACGATCCTGACGTTAACAACACTTTCAACATCAACAAAGGTTTGCAAAGTGCCAGACAATTGTTCGTAAATTTGACGAATACAGGTGTGCCCATCGGCTCTGAGATGCTGGATACCATCTCCCCACAATACCTGGCTGATCTGCTGTCCTTCGGTGCCATCGGTGCAAGAACTACCGAGTCCCAGCTGCATAGAGAGCTGGCTTCCGGTTTGTCCTTCCCTGTCGGTTTCAAGAACGGTACCGACGGTACCTTGGGCGTCGCCGTTGACGCTTGTCAAGCAGCTTCCCACTCTCACCACTTCATGGGTGTGACCAAGCACGGTGTCGCTGCCATCACCACCACCAAGGGTAACGAGAACTGTTTCGTCATCCTAAGAGGTGGTAAGAAGGGTACTAACTACGACGCCAAGTCCGTCGCTGAGGCCAAGGCCCAGCTGCCAGAGGGCTCCAACGGTCTGATGATCGATTACTCCCACGGTAACTCCAACAAGGACTTCAGAAACCAACCAAAGGTTAACGACGCCGTCTGCGAACAAATCGCCGCTGGTGAAAAGGCCATTGTCGGTGTCATGATCGAATCCAACATTAACGAAGGTAACCAATGCATTCCTCCTGAGGGTAAGGCCGGTCTAAAGTACGGTGTTTCCATTACCGATGCCTGTATCTCCTGGGAAACCACTGATGCCGTCTTGAGAAAGTTGGCCGGTGCCGTCAGACAAAGAAGAGAAAAGAACAAGAACTAAATGATTTGAAAATCAGAAAAAGCAAAAGAAGGAAAGAAAGAATAGTACTAATATTAGAACTGGATTTTAATCTTTCTCTTTAATTTACCACATATAAGATGTTCTTTTCTTCTTTTTGACTTTTTTTTCCATTTCTATTTTACTATTATTATTAACTGTTTTACCAAACTAAAGATTCTTGTAATAGCATCATTCATTTCGATAATTTTTTTTTTTCTAAACTATAATTTATTATTTATTTTTATGACAAGAAATGGACTAATATTAACATTTGTTTTTTTTTTTAAATAATATAAGGCATAACGAATCACAAAATAAAAAAAAAAACAAAAAAAAAAACATCATATTCAGATCATTGAAAAGAATGAAATATCAATCCAAAAGAAACACAAACTAAAAAAAAAATTGAGAAAGAATATGAAATAAATTTATTTATATATATCCGTATATAAAATAATATTTTAAAACATGAACAGAACTTTTTTATTTTGTTCATATAATTACCTATAATGACATAATATTAAACCCTTGAGTATATCTATCAACAACCACAAATATTCAATATATTACAGTATGTTATATAATAAAATATATCATAAACAAGTATTTGAATATTGATTGGTCCATTGTGAAATGACACATTTTCCAATTTTTATTTTCATTGTGTAGGCCGGGTAATATTTACAGTTTGAGTCATTTTTGCAGAAGTCAAACTTCAATTCAAATATTATATATATATATATATATATTATGTTATCATATAACATTGGAAGGGTAGTAACCTTAAAAGGGATCTTATATTATTAGCTCATCTGTCTGAATATCAATTCCTAATTATTTTTTAATTGAAAGTACTGCCACACTTGAAGAAAGGTAGAATTGGATAGAAGAACAAATTTAGGGGAACTCGCAACATAAAATAAAGATATGACACTGGTTCACGTTATTGATGTTGAAAGTGGTAACTTGCAATCATTGACTAATGCAATTGAGCACTTAGGTTATAAAGTTCAATTGGTTAAGGATGCCAATGATCCGGAGATTCAGAGAGCACAGAGGTTGATTTTGCCAGGTGTAGGTAACTATGGGCATGTGCTTGATAACCTTCTATCTAGAGGTTTTGAACAGCCACTAAGGAAATACATTGCTTCAGGGAAGCCAATCATGGGTATATGTGTTGGCTTGCAAGTATTGTTTAATGGATCCACTGAAAGTCCAAATAGTGGAGGTCTGCAATACGTGAATCACACACTTTCCAAGTTCAATGATGAAGAGAAGCCTGTACCAGAAATAGGATGGAACAGTGTTATTCCTGATGAGAATTTGTTCTTTGGATTGGATCCATTCAAGAGATATTATTTTGTTCATTCTTTTGCCGCTATTTTAGACTCTAAGAAAGAGTCTGAATTAAAGACTGCTGGTTGGCAAATAGCGAAGGCTAGATATGGTTCTGAGGAATTCATTGCTTCAATCCACAAGGACAACATATTTGCTACTCAGTTCCATCCAGAAAAGTCAGGTATGGCTGGTTTGCAGATAATCAATAACTTCCTAAAACAAGAGCACCCGCAATTACCTGAGTATACAGAAGAAGAAAAATCACTCCTGAAAAACGACTATTCTAACTATGGTTTGACAAGGAGAATTATTGCTTGTCTTGATGTGCGTACGAATGACAATGGTGACCTTGTGGTCACTAAAGGTGATCAATATGATGTTAGAGAAAATACTGAAGGCAATGATGTTAGAAACCTTGGTAAGCCTGTGCAAATGGCACAGAAGTACTACGAACAAGGTGCTGATGAGGTTACTTTCTTAAATATTACTTCATTTAGAGACTGTCCTGTTAAGGATACTCCTATGTTAGAAGTGTTGAGACAAACCGCAAAAAACGTTTTTGTCCCACTTACAGTAGGTGGTGGTATCAAAGATATCGTAGACCCTGATGGCACTAAAATCAATGCACTTGATGTAGCAACACTATACTTTAGGTCTGGTGCAGACAAAGTTTCTATTGGAACTGATTCTGTCTACGCCGCTGAAAAATATTATGCCAACGGTGAAAAGGGAGATGGTACATCGCCAATTGAAACAATCTCAAAAGCATATGGTGCACAAGCTGTTGTGATATCCGTGGACCCAAAAAGAGTTTACGTCTCGGACCCCAGTGAAACAAAGAATAAGACCATTGAAACTAAGTTTCCAAATGAGAAAAACCAAAAACTATGTTGGTATCAATGTACCATCAAAGGTGGCAGGGAGTCAAGAGACATTGGTGTCTGGGAATTAACTAGAGCTTGTGAAGCCTTGGGTGCTGGCGAAATTTTGTTAAACTGCATTGACAAGGACGGCTCTAACTCTGGTTACGATCTTGAGCTGATTAATCACGTAAAGGAGGCTGTTAGAATTCCTGTCATCGCATCATCAGGTGCTGGTAATCCACAACATTTTGAGGAGGGATTTAAGTTGTCTGGTGCAGATGCCTGCTTAGGTGCAGGTATGTTCCACAGAGGTGAATACACTGTCAATGAAGTAAAGGACTACCTTTTGACGAAAGGCCTGAAAGTTAGAGTTGACAAGACATAACTGTATACCTGTTTATTATAGATTTTTTTTTATAGAAAATTGTATTCTTTGTATGAACATTGTTTGTAGTTTCCTACATTATAATAATTATTATGCAATTGTTGCTAGTCTCTGTAAACGCAATAAACAAGTGACAGCTAAATCCTTAACTTCCGTTTTCAATGACACATTTGCTAATGACTACAGGTAATAACAAAAATAACCCTTATTCCCTTGAATACACTAGCAAAGAGACTGTTGTTCTGAAGCATTTCTCTCCTCGGGAAAACTTAGAAATATTGTGTTTTTCGTGCCACGTTACACAGAGCCGTTAGCAAAATAAAATTCTTAAGCTAGCTTTCTGTAAGCAATAACTTTAGTATATAACAAGAATTTTAAGTAAATACTGTATATTAAATACCAACCATTTATGTTACTTGACTGGGTTTGGTTTACAGGTTCTGGGGTAAGGGGAATAAAAAAAAATAGCGGAAGGGTACTAATTTCATTTTTGAAAACATATAAAAGGAGGGCCAACCTACAGGTATTTCCCATTTCATTTTAATTTCCTTTCCATCTTTTGGAATGGTTTTTCTTAATTCCGGTTTATTCTGTTATTATTAAATTAGTTATTATTTTTCTACAATAAAATAACAAAATACTAACCAAATATGCGTTTTACTAACTTAATTTTAATCTTAACAGCTTTAATCTCATTTGTTGTTGCTCAGTTACCTGATTCATCTTCAATGATGACTATTATCTCCAAGTTGAATGATAATGTCATTTTGTTGGGTGGGTCCGGTTCGAACACCACCACTTTGAACAGTTTCACTGAAGACATTTATGAGATTACTGCAATTGCTAACGACTTGTATTCTGAACTACCACAATCCCAAAAGGATTTGGGTATGAATACGATGGCTGTCATATTTAAAATGCGCCTCGCTGATACTGACATTGTTACTGAACAGTACATGGTCGACAGATTGTACCGTATCAAGCACACATTGAAATATGCAATTAAAATTGTTAACAAATTACCAACTTACAGTACTTCTCAAATTCATAGAAGACTCTCTGAAAACAAGAAATGGATTACTACAGCCGCTGTTGATTTTTTAAACAAGGGTGAAAAGGATTACGTTAAAGCCTTTGCAGAAGATTTTCCTGATTGCCCAGCCCCATTGGCTGTTGAGGTGAGCTACCCTCAATTACTGGCCTTGTTGGCGGATGGTGTCATTTGGGCTGGTGTCATGAATGGTGCCGTTGACATGTGTATGGGTGGATTTGTTCCATTATGTGTCGTCTCTATGGTCTGTGCTAGTGCCATTGGAGGCCTGTGGGTTTTAGAAATCCTCAGATACTACTTGGATTGTCACTTAAATAACTAAGCTTAATCTTTCTGACTGTTTTCTCTTTAACCTCACAAGAAAGTGACCTTGCGGAGTATTGATTTATTTATTTATTTATTTATATTTTTTTTATTTTATTTATTCCTTTATAGTATTAGTTTTAATAAAGTTTGTCAGTATTCATAATTTTCCAGATACATATATATCAATTAACTGAATGATTATTGGTTATTACGCATAAATAGCTCATCGCATTAACATTTTTGTAATTTTTTTTTTCTTTTTTGTGTATATGCGTGTGTGTGTGTGTGTTTTTCTTTTTGGCCGTGAAAGAAAAACTTGAAAAATTTTTTTGTAAAAAATGCGATGAGCTAAGTTTGCGATGAGCTTCAACAAACAAGATATTGGGGATTAATATTGACATAAGCTGGTATTTGCAGTGTTTGAATAACTTTTGTTATTTTTTTCTGAATTACAGAAGACAGTTTCTAATAATAAAAAGTTATAAGAAAAGAGAGCTTGAGAGTAATTATGGCTAAAATCAGTAGTTCTAGAGCTAAGAAGCAAAGACATGATCCATTGGTAAAGGACTTGAAGGAAGCTGAAGGTAGGCTGAAGAAAGTAAAGAGAGATGGTGATAGTGATGCAGAAGATAAAGAGGAATTTGTGGATGCAAAGGCCTCCAGAAAGATTCTTCAATTAGCAAAGGAACAACAAGAAGAAATTGAAAATGAGGATGAAGAGAAGACAAAGAATGCTCAATTTGAACAAGCTAGATTCAAAGTTATTACCTATGATGATGAGGAAGAAGGTAGCGAAGAAGATGATGTTGCTGGAGAGGACATCTCTGATTTTGAACCAGAAGATGGTGAATTTGCCGAAGAAGAGGAAGAAATCGTTGAAATTGATGAAGAAGATGCGCAAATGTTTGAACAATACTTCAAGAAGGCTAATGATTTCAATTCCTTGAATGGTAGCTATAACTTGGCTGATAAGATCATGGCTTCGATTAGGGAAAAAGAGATGGAATTAAGTAACACACAAATGGATCAGGAAGAAGAAGTTGAAGAAGGTGGCCATCCATCTGCTCTGAGGAATCAAGATGGTGTTGCTCTGCCAGAAAAGGTGATTAGAGCTTATACTACAGTTGGTTCCATTTTGAAGACTTGGACACATGGTAAGCTTCCAAAGTTGTTCAAGGTTATTCCATCACTAAAGAATTGGCAAGATGTTTTATACGTGACTAACCCAGAGGAATGGTCCCCTCATATCGTCTATGAAGCCACTAAATTGTTTGTTTCTAACTTGCAAGCTAAAGAAGCTCAAAAGTTTATTAACATGGTGTTGTTAGACAGATTCAGAGATAACATTGAGACATCTGTGGATCACTCTCTAAACTACCATATTTACAGAGCCATCAAGAAATCCTTATATAAGCCAAGTGCATTCTTCAAGGGTTTTCTGTTTCCTCTAGTTGAATCGGGCTGTAATGTCAGAGAGGCTACCATTGCTGGTAGTGTTCTTGCCAAAGTATCTGTTCCAGTTCTACATTCTTCTGCTGCATTAAGTTATCTGCTAAGACTACCATTTACACCAGCAACTACTGTTTTCATAAAAATTCTACTGGACAAGAAGTACGCTCTTCCATACCAAACGGTGGATGACTGTGTATTTTACTTCATGAGATTTAGAATGGTCGACGATGGTAGTACTGGTGAAGATTCCACCAGAATATTACCAGTCGTGTGGCACAAGGCCTTCTTGGCATTTGCCCAACGTTACAAGAACGATATAACAGAAGATCAAAGGGACTTCCTTCTGGAAACTGTCCGTCAAAGAGGTCATAGAGATATTGGACCAGAAATTAGACGTGAGCTTCTAGCTGGTTCTAGTAGAGAATTTGTTTCAGAGGCTCCAAAGGATGATATGATGATTGATGTTCGTTAAATATGGATATTATCTAAAACTATTAGAAATACGGGCATTATATAGAATAGGTACACTTTTCTTTCACATTTAAATACCAAAAATTGTACATTATTGTTTTATTGAATCAATATAGACTCTTTTTTTTTCTATTATGCTTATGGATTCCAAGTCTGCAAGGATTTGTCATAGAATGAACATGTTGTTATGAATTCTTTACCCCATTGGCCACCATAACACATTGATTCGTGACCAGATTTTAAAAAGTTGGTGACAGCAAAATAGTCATTATGATCATCATTTACTTCTACTATTTTAGCACCATCATACATACAGCATACAAGTAGTTTATCTGTTGGAACATTGTCCTTTTCAGGCTTTTCACAAAATCTCCAAACACCCCCGCCTAAGTTGATTTTTTGTGTGTTCATCACAGGAAGATTCTGACCTGGATAGATACTATCCTCCAACATACGCATATCAAAGGTACGTATACAATCATCATATGATCCTGTAACAAGAGAGGTTGGTTTATCAAATCTGAAAGTAGGGGAACTTGTCTTAATTGCCACAACACCAGCTTCATGTATTCTATTGTTGGACCATATCATTTCCTTAGATCTAAGATCATGTGCCATAATGGTAGCATCGTCACCACCTGTAAAGATCACATCATCAAACGGATGCATCTTACCAAACTCGGCAGTCCAGCATTGTAACGAGTGGACACCTTCAAATGGCTCTACTTCTGTTTCAACACCCTTTTGGCCAGTGCCTTGAACTTTTATATCAATCTTAGGTTTGGTTTTATACGTAGAGAGAACATTATTTGTACAAAACCCAATATCACCATACTCAATATCTATTAATACCGTTTCACCAGTGGTGGCAGTAAGCAACAGTGCAGATGGATTTATTGGAGAGAAATGTAGTGACGCAATGAGTGTTTCGGGATCAAACACCTGGATGTTAGAGATTTCTTCCAGTGAAAGGGTATCATTCTCCACTGATATTTTCCACAATTGCACATTCCCTGTGGAATGGGCTGTGGCTACTAGAGTATCATCAATTGGGGATAGTTTCAAGTCTAAAATAGCACCATAGGTGTAATACTTGTTCAGTAAATTCAACTCGGAATCAAATACATCAACTGAACCTACACGGTAGCCAGTTTCTTTCTTCAGTTCATAAGTGCCAACAATAATAAATTTCTCATCATATATCTGTAAACAGCATGGTGGGTACTCTGTCTTAACAGCCTTCAGTATTTTAGATTCTTCCATTTTTGTGTTGATTCTCTTAAAGGGAACAATGCTTTGACGATTCTGTAAATCAAGTAGTGAACCTATTCTTATTTCTTTTCTTCTTTCTTTTTTTTAAAGAAACAAACTTGCCTTAGTTGTAATGAGTTATATGCAATATTAACTAATGATATCACAACTCTAAAGATATAATACAAACCAGACTAGTTGTAGATCCTATGATTTATAATACCTCATCGCATTTTTAGTTTCGTTTCGTTTCTTTCTTTTTTGAATTGTTACCCGGATTCTAAACCCTAAGGGAAATTTACTTAGAACCCTAACTTAAACAATTAGGGTTTTATAAAGCCCTAAAACAAACGCGTCTTGTCCACGTGTTACGTTTTTAATGATGGTATTTGGTGAAGAATGAAAAAAAAAAAAAAAAAAAAAAAAAAAAAAAAAAAT
>JAJLXT010000169.1:0-15516 GCA_030571395.1 Nakaseomyces sp. UFMG-CM-Y6046
AAAAAAAAAAAAAAAACTTATACTAAAGTCTCTGAACTTCTCTGTTGATGAAGTTGTAGATTGTTTAGTTTTTCAAATGTCTTGAATGCATCGTTATCGTCCAATGGACTATTTAGCGTATGTTCGTCCGAGTCACTTCCGGAACACACTTCTGTGCTTTCTTTGAACTCGTCCTTGTCTTCTCCGCTACAGAGTTGTAAGTTACCTGTGCTCGGACCCTTGTTCTCACAGGACTCCTCGCAAGGTTCCTCCCATATAGTGGTAAACTGCTGGTGTTGGTGTTGGGTGAGGTCTTCAGAACTACGGCCAGCGTAGCTGTTGTAACTCACCTTAACAATATAGTCTGGGTTCTCTTCCTCCTCGTGATCCTCATCGACTTCTTCTTCTTGCTCACGGATATCGTATGTGAACTCATCGTGCTCTGCTTCTCTGTCATCCTCGCTGTCGTACTCGGAATCGTCCTCAGACTCTTCCTCGGACTCAGAGTCAGAGCTGTAGTAGTAGTAGTCTGCGTTGCGTGTGGTCTCTTGGTGCTGGGAGGGCAGCTCTAGCTCTTCACTAGAGTACTGTCTCGAAAGATGCAGGTTTTCTTCCTCGTCATCTTCTACCACTTGCTGTTGGGGCCTCTGACGCCTCAACAAGTTCACACGCTCGACATTTTCGGTGATCTTATCTAGCAGGTTAGCATGGCCCACTAGCACTCTCAGGTTGTACTCTTTGTTAGCTCTTTGAGCGTCTTTAGCACACCTCATCAGCTTGGTTCTAGCCTTGGAAGCTAGAGCGTATTGATCATGCAAAGGCATTTTATAATGAACAGCCAACATTTTTTTTTTTTCTGTATTGTAATAGTTATAGTAATTAAATTGTTTAATGGTATTATGTACTATTGTATGTATTAAAAACAAATAATGATTCAAGAGAAAATTTTACAAATCTCCAAAAGACTATCCATGTCCTTATATATAAAAAAATTATATTTATTAAAAATACTAATTTGGATTTACCTTCTAAATGTCCAATATATCCGTTATAAACAAATAACAGCTCAACCTTGTCTTTAAGAGTATTGAAGTGGAATGTGTTAATGTACAAAAAACATAGCAATGGTACAAGAGTACTTTTTCTCTCTCGTCTCTCTCTCACCTGTCTCGTCTCTTTCTCACGCTTTCTTACTACTGTATTACTACAGGGATTTTCAAAGCTCAGACCAAAAAAGGAATGAGAGTAATGTAATGTATTACTGATTATACAATAACAGATATATTCTTCTATGGAAGATGCGATAGAAGAAGAAGGAGAAGAAGAAGAAGAAGAGAGACCCTTTAATTTTTTGTTCTATATCGAAGCTTCCATTGCCTTAGAGCAGAGAAGGAAGTTATATAATACTCAGAGAAACACACGTACAATTGCTTCACCCTGTAAATCCCTCTTTATTTTTTCACAGAAACAGCGCGGAACAAAGCAGAGATTTTCTTTCCCTCTCTCTCTCCCTTTCTCTCTCTCTTCTGTACTACGGTGATTTCACTGTAAACCATTTCTCGGGAATACAAAAATTAACCCCCCCCCCCCCCACCGACCCTTCCACACACTCTTTCTCTCTCTCTCTCTCTCTCTCGGGATTCGGGTTTGGGATTTTTGTATGTGTGTAACCCGATATAATACATGAGAGTGTATACTATTCAATGTGTTGTTGTGTAGAGGGAGAGTTGAGGGAAGAGAGTAGGGGCGTAGAGGACGTTGAGATATATAGTGATACGGTAGAAAGAACCGTAGTATAAACGTAAATCATTTTCTTTATATATGCTATAGAAACGTATAGGGGATTAAGGGATACTCTGGATTCAAAGAGAGGAAGAGATAGAAAGATAGAGAGAGAGAGAAGGTCTAGACCTTCTCTCTCTCATTTCACCCTCCCTCATCGGAATAGAGATCCGTTGCGGGTTTGCGGGTTATGTTTCCTTGTGATGGAATCAGAGATGGAGAAATCGGATTGAAAAGGGGGGGGGAGGGCTATATTCTATGGGAGGATCAAAAGAAAGGAAGAGAATAGGAGTCTGTGTAATGTATTAGTACATGTTTGTACTAATCCATTACTTGTACTGCCTTTTTTCTTCTTTCTATGAGGAAATCATTTTGTGTGTGTGTGGGGGGGGGGGGGGGCATCGGTGTGAATGTGATTATGTACTTGTATTTGTATTTGTGTATTTGTATTTGTGTATTTGTATTTGTGTGTGTGTTTGTGTGTGTGATTGTATGGTTCTAGAATGTATAACTGAAATAGGATAAGTTATTACTCATACCACAGGGAAAGAAAAGAAATTAGCAAAACCCCATTATCGGATTATCAAATATCTAGACTTTTTACTAACACACAAAAAGAAAGTACACACACACATTATAATGTAATCAACAACACACACACACACACACACACACTATACTTACCCAGATATATATAATATACATGTCAATCTACAATACACAGTGACATAACACACATATAGGTAACACACCACGATATACACCGCATGATCTCAGCAGGGTAACACAAATTAAACTGACCAATCAGATGAGAATACCGGGTAACGGATTTTCTTGGAACTGTTTGGGGGAGCACAAGGGTGATATCGGTGGTTAGCCAGAAGGTTTTGTATATTATAATATATTGTGTAGTATAATTGTAATGGAGTTTTTAAATATTCTACAATATATTGTACATTGTTATTACTGCAAATAGAATACGAATTAAGATAATAGTAATAATATGTTGAGAGCTGTAGCATCTAAGCAATTGAAGAGAGGGTTGGCAACGCAGGTGAAGGGGAGCTTGGCTCCCGAGATCAGTCAGTTGTCGAATGGTTTGACTGTCGCTACAGAGACTAATCCGGCCTGTAATAGTGCTAGTGTTGGTGTTGTGTTTGGTTCTGGTTCTGCTAATGAGAACCCTTACAATAACGGTATTTCTAACCTGCTGTCCAAGAGTTACAAAAGTGTCGGTAACCGCAACCTGGCTGCTACCAAGGGTGCTGAGATCGTGTCTGTTGTCGGCAGAGAGTATCAGTCCTATCTCGTGAACTCACTGCCAGGTCAGTTGTCCAAGTCCCTGGAGTTGTTGAACGATACCGTGTTGGCTAACCCAACGGGGTCTGACAAAACATTCGAGGAGACTAGAAAGGCTGTGTTGGCTCAGTTGGAGCATTTCGAAGAGAACGACCACAAGGGAAGAGTGCTGGAGCACCTGCACGCCACTGCGTTCCAAAATACACCATTGTCTCTGCCTATCAGAGGTACTCAGGAGTCTGTCGAGGGTTTGTTGAAGGGTGACTTGGAGCAATTCGCTGAGAAGCACTTCTTGGCTTCCAATGCCGTCATTGTCGGTACTGGTAACGTTTCCCACCAGGAGCTGTGCGACCTCGTCGAGAAGTCCGCTTTGAAGTTCAGTACTGCCAACAAGACGAAGCCAGAGATCACCAAGAAGTCCACTTTCTTGGGTTCCGAGGTCAGATTGAGAGATGACACTTTGCCAAAGGCTTGGATCGCCATCGCTGCCGAAGGTGAAGCTCTATCTTCCCCAGACTACTTTGTTTCTCAGGTGGCCGCACAAGTCTACGGTTCTTACAACGCGTTTGAACCAAACTCTAGACTGCAAGGCATCAAGCTCTTGGATGATCTCCAAGAGTACCAACTATGTGACGAATTCAGTCACTTCTCCAAATCATACAGAGACTCCGGTTTGTGGGGTTTCATAACAACAACCCAGAACGTCGGGGCCATCGACGACTTGATGCACTTCACCTTGAAGCAATGGAACAGATTGACCGTCTCCGTCACCGAGACCGAGGTTGCCCGTGGTAAGGCCATGTTGAAGCTAAAGATTGCCAACGAATGCTCAAAGAAGAACTGCGTCATCGCTACTGAGTTGGGTAACTTGGTCCTAAATCAAGGTGCCAAGTTCAGCCAGGATGAAATCTTCAGAAAGATCGACGCCATCACCGTCAAGGACGTCAAGGCCTGGGCCAGTAAGAGACTATGGGACCAAGATATCGCCATTGCCGGTACCGGTCAAATCGAAGGTCTACTAGATTACATGAGATTGAGAAACGATATGTCCATGATGAGATGGTAAGGGAAAGAAAGTAAATATAAAACTAACACCTCCATTAAACAAATCTTTCTCTATCATTTAATGCACTTCTCAAAAATTTATTATATCCTCTACTACTTTTTGGAACATACCTATATTCACAAAAGAAACCATTTTTTTTTCTTTCTTTCTAATCCTTGTATTCAGAATGAGAGGCTAAAGTAATAACTAGACAATAGCATCGAGTCGCTAATGTGTTTGTTATTATTCAAAGGGTGAGGTAAAAATAAAAAAAAAATAAAATATTCAAATTCTTGTACATGTGTTATCACGTTCCTACCGTCATCTCTACCTCTGGTCTCTCCTGCAATCCAATTCCTGGGAATGCTGTCTATATATATTTAAAAAAGAAACAAAAAAAAATATTATATTTATTTATTCTTCTATTTAACTGAAACAAAAAAAAATAAACAAAGACATATAAAATATCCAATTTCTTTGGTCATTAAACGGATTATAAGAAAGAGAAATATCAAGCTGGGTACGTAAGTACAAGTAGATGATTATGCATTATTTATTTAAACTTTAACAAATAAAATAACAGAAAAAAAGAAGGTAGAAAATAATAGTACAAATGTTAATGTTACAATGTCTTGTAAAAGAGTTGATTTTCATAAATTGATCTAAAAAAAAATGACGTTTCTATAATAGACTTGATTGGTTGATTTAGAAAAGAAAAAAAAAACACTAAATTCACGTGGACTCGTCAGTTTTATTCCTCTTGATACTATTGAGTTCGTCATCACTGGTTGTTTCTGGTTCTTGTTTCCTCTTACCAATCTCGCTAGTTGCGTCCTCGTCACCTTCTTCTTCGTCATCGTCTTCATCTTCATCTTCATCCTCTTCGACGTAATCATCGTCCTCTTCGTCATCCTCATCGTTAGCATCTGTTCCTTTGTTAACAGTACGTATTTTGTCTTCCTCATCCAGGTCGTCATCTTCGTAGTACTCTTCCACTATGAAATCCTCATCCTGTTCACCTAGTTGTTTCGCACGCCTCAACCTCTCCTGTTCTTCCTCTTCTTCTTCCATCTCCTCGTCGAACGTCAAGTTGACACTCATGATTTGGTCGATCTCTTTGATGAACGGAGTCAGCGCCGTGCCGACCTTCTCGTCCATCCACGGTATCTTCGTCAGCGCAACGTCATTTTGCTCTCCAGAGGCCTGGTTTGGTTCCTTGTCGTCATTTCCATTGCCATTGCCATCGCCATCGCCATCCCTCATCTCGTACTTATGAGCCGGCGTTTCCACTAAACAGCATTTCTCCAGTGCTCGTACATACTTGTCCATCTCGTATGTCTTGAAATACTTGAACGGATCAAAACATATCTCACATATCCTCGTTATGGTGAATGGATACAGACCTTGATCCAGAAAAGTTGTAGCAACATGTTGTCTTATCCTCTCCAAATCCTTCACCAACAAATCTTCTTTTTCGTCATCATCATCTGCATCTGTTGCTCCATCGCCATGTATTTCATCATCGCCATGTATTTCATCATCGCCATGTATTTCATCATCACCTTCGACTTCTTGAGCCTTTCCATTGCTCATTGCTTCAACAACTTCCTTCTTCTTGTTCTTCTTCTGTTTCTGTTGGAACAATTCTCTGGGTATAGTCTCACACATGTGCACCAGCAGCTGGCTCAATAGCGTCCTGCTACTAACCTTGTCAAACACGGTATAATCCCTCTTTTCGACCACATCTCTGAGATGGCCATACAGTTCCTGAGACTTAATCCCATTCAAATTCCCACCAATGTCTTCCAAATCCAAATCCAAATCCAAATCCAAGTCCATTATCGCCTCTCTCTCTCTCCCACTTTGATATAAACAATTCACAATACTTTCTAAACTCTCCTCTCCTAATACAAGTATGATTTCAGAATAACAATATAGTGTTATTGTATTGAATAGTTAAAATACTTCTGTTAAAAATTAAAGTAACGCACTATACACACAGCAGCAGAACAAACCACGCACGCCTACACCAAAAAAAAAAAAAAAAAAATATCAAAACTTCTATGTACACGAATTGAAAAAAAAAGGGCGATGAGGTACACGCAACGGGGAGATATATACAACAATACAACAACACAACAATACAACTATACTATATTTACAACACTATATATGAAACACAGCATACATATATATATAGTATCATAACAGAAATTATGTCACGTGTATTATATACTTATACGTAAAAGACCATGTGAATTTATATACCTATTCACGTACAATCACATGCCTATCCGTATATATTAACATATCACATGGTATTTACGTATAATAATATATCTAATATACTTTAACACGATATGTTTATATTCCGGGTAATGAAATTAGGGGGTGTAGAGAGTGAGAGAGGAGGGGTTTTTTATTTTCAATTTTTTGCTCTCTCTCTCTCTCTCACACATATAACTCCTATAATTAATGGATCTCTATATCTTGATTGATTGATTCTAAAACGAAAGAAGAGATCAAAAAAGGGAAGCAAAGAAAGAAAGAAAAGTATTCTGATAAAAATTAAATGAGTGCAATTGTGTTTAGGACTCCGCTCTCTCATGAAGAGCAGCAGTTCTATCAGCAGAAGTTTCGTCAGTTGGATACTGAGGAGCTTGGGATAGTTACAGGGGAAGCCGCTAAGCCGCTGTTGGCTGCCTCAGGTCTGTCAGCTCAGGTTTTGTCTCAGATATGGGCTATTGTTGATGTTGATAATAAGGGGTTCTTGAATCAGAATGAATTCAGTGCTGCCATGCGTATGATCGCTCATTTGCAAGTGTTCTCTGGTCAACCTGTCACAGCTCAACTATATGATAATCCTCCTTCTAGGTTACCTGTTGTAAGTGAAGAACAGAAGCAACAACAACATACTCCAAGCAGTAATATTAATAGTGCAATGGGTTCTTCTCAGATTCCTGCTATTTCTCCTAATGATATCTCTAAATACTCTCAATTGTATGATAGATCTGCTAATGGTGCTGCGTTGCTGCCTGGTGACAGAGCCAAGGATATCTTTTTGAAGGCGAGGTTGCCTAACCAGACTCTAGGTGAGATCTGGGCGCTTTGTGACAGAGATGCCTCCGGTGCCTTGAGTAAACAGGAGTTTATCATGGCTATGTACTTGATCCAATTGGTTATGGCTAACCATCCTTCTACCAAGCCTTTACCAGATCAGCTAAGTTCTGAGATGTGGAATTCTGTAAACCAGATTCCTTCTAGTGCACCTTCAATTGATCAACAGCAACCATTGAGTGCTAGTTCTACAGGGTTATCCTCAATCAATAACAGCACTAATAATAACAACCCTACTCCACTTGTGAGACAGAACACTTTGAGTAGAGTCTCCTCAGGTGCTTTCTCCAATGCTGCCAATAACTGGTACCTGACTCCGGAAAAGAAGGCTCAATTCGATACTATCTTTGATGCCCTTGACAAAGGTCACGCAGGCGCTCTTGGATCTCAAGTTCTTGTTCCATTCTTTCTATCGTCTAAATTGAGTCAGGAGACCCTGGCTAACGTGTGGGACTTGGCTGATATTCACAACAACGCCGAGTTCACCAAGATGGAATTTGCCATTGCTATGTTCTTGATCCAGAAGAAGAATGCCGGTATCGATTTGCCAGATGTTATTCCAAATGAACTTCTACATTCACCAGCATTGGGTCTATACCCATCGGACGGACAGCAACAAATGCAACAGCAGCAACAGCAAGCACAACCCCCACTACCACCATCTAGAAATACCAAGCCACAGATGGCTGGCTCTGTTCAACCTCAACACTCCAATAACGGTTCTCTTAACGATTTGATGGCACTAAATGGTTCTTTCTCTCCACAACCAGCTGTTGCAAAACCATTGACACACACCGAGTCCGGTAACAGTTTCGATAACTCCAATGTAACCAACACAATGAATTTGAAGAAGTTCAATCCGTCCTCTACATTTGGTCAGAGTATTATTAAAGAGGAAGAGGAGAAGAACGTAGCCATGGCCTCCCATACTGCAACAATGGGAACTAACATGTCATCTGTCCCTGGTATGTCGCCAGTTCAACCACCAGCCGCAGCTCCTGTTCCTGCTGCTGCCCCTGCTGTCAATGCTGAACCTGTGGCCAAGTCTGTCAGCTCACCTGTCCAAAGAAACTCTACTTTACCAAAGGTGCCAAACTTCGGTTCCTTCGGTTCCGCAGCTGGCTCCGGTATTAACGCCGTTGCAGGTGCTACAGGTGCTGTGCTAGGTGGTGCCATCGGTGCTGTCGCCGGTGCTGCAACTGGTACTGTTAATGGTGCCATCTCTGGTGCCAACAGAGACTTGTTTGCTGATCCTGAGTCATCCCATCAACTATCTCAAGCCACAACGGAAATGGCGAACTTATCCAACCAAGTTAACTCTCTATCCAACCAGGCTTCTATCACAAGCGATAAGAAGTCCAAGGTTCAAAAGGAATTGGCTCGTGTAAATGAAATGAAAGCTAGCATTGAGAGTAAATTGGCTACTCTAAGAACCAAGTATGACCAAGACGTTAAGGAGACTGAGCAATTGGAAGGCCAATTGACCCAAACCAACAAAGAAGTTGATGGCTTGAACCAGCAATTGGCTTTGGTTGAAGCCAACTACCACGCCTCCGAATCTAAGCTAAATGAATTAAGAACTCAACATGATGAAGCTCAACAAAAGAACACACAACTGAAGGAACAAATAGCTAACTTTAACTCCATGATTGCCACCCTGGAAGGCCAATTGAATGAGAAGAAGCAAGTTGTTAAACAAGAATTGTCTGTAGTTGACGTTAACTCTAAGCAATTGGAAGTTAACCAAGTCACTGTTGCCAACTTGGAAAAGGAAATCAACGGTTTGGACCAACAAGTCTCTGTCTACGTCAACAAGCGTAAGGAATTGGACGAATACAAGAAGACTGTGGAGGAACAACATGCACAATTGCAAACGAAGTACCAGGAAATCTCAGACAAGAATAACGACCTAACTGCACGTCAACAGGAACTGGATGAACACAATAGTAAAATCGAAGAACAAGAGAAACTATACCACGAACATGTTGCCAAGCTACAAACAATGTTTGATGAATTAACCGCTAGACAACAGCAGTTCGAAAAGGCTGATAACGAATTGAAAACACGTCACTTTGAATACGCTCAAAGACTGCAAGATCTTTCCGAAAGACAAGTGAACCTTGCCATGGGCGAGATGCCAAGTGATGCTCACGATATCATCCAAAAACATAGAGACAGTGCATCCAACTCCAATAAATCCAACCTAGGTATCGGTGCTGCAATTGGTGCTGCAGGTGCTGCTGTTGCCGCTGGTGCTGCAGCTACTGTTCATGCAATGAGCTCTCACAAGGATGATGATGAAAAGACTGAGAGCGATGTGATGGACAGAGATATCCCAACCATGCATTCTCAAAGTGAACCAGATGAGAGTGCGGAGAATGCTGCTCGCAGATCTGAGACTGAAGCCGCCAATTTGGCAGACAACTTCAACGGTGACATGAACGAGTATGGTATCCCTAGAACACAGTCCTTGACCTCTTCTGTCGCTAACAATGCTCCTCAATCTGTCAGAGACGACGTTGAATTACCAGAAACTTTGGAAGAGAAGGATTCAAAGTCCGACATCGAGGCTACCCCATCTGCAGCTAACACACATGTTCCAGGTGAATGGGGCTCTACCCCAGCTGTTGATGAGCAAACTCTAGATGCTGGTAACGAAAGCAATCAGAACCACAGCGAATCCGACAACTCTATCCAAAAATCCATGGAGCAACCAGAACAAAAGAAGAAGATGACCATTGACGAAGAATTCCCACCAATCCAAGAATTGAATGTTGATGAAAGCGACTCTTCTAGTGATGGTGAATTCCAAGATACAAAGGAAATGCCAACTCCAAAGACGCAACAGGCTCCAGCCGAACCAATGCACACACAGGCTCCTAAGGACGATTTTGATGATGCTTTTAATGAACTTGAAAAGGCTACCGAAGAAGAGCCAAACCTTTCCGACTATGAAAATGTAGGTAACCAAGGGTCTCTCGAGGCTTTCGAAACAATTGACCATAAGGACTTGGACGGTGAGATGCAACAGAATAATTTCACGGGTACTGCAATGCAACAACAACAACAATCACAGCAGCAGCAACAATCACAGCAGCAGCAAACTCCTCAACAGCAACAAACTCCAAAGAATGATGAATGGGATGAGATCTTTGCTGGTTTCGGTAACGGTGTAAAAGCGCAAGTTGCACAACCAACGGCTCAACCAGCCGCAGCTGCCACCCACGGTCTACAAGCCCCACCAGTAAACAGAGGTATTGCCACAACTCCTAAATCCCTAGCTGTTGAAGAATTGATGGGCATGGGATTCGCTGAAGACGAAGTGGTTAGAGCTCTAGAGAGCAGCAACTGGGATTTAGAAGCCGCAACCAACCATTTGCTTGACAGTGCTTGAAACAAAATTCTCTTGGTTTTTTTAATGATCTCGAAAAAAATATGTACAATTCCTTTTTTTTTTTCTTTAACTACTACTATTTTCCTACTGTATTATATAAATTATAGGTACTATCCTCCTAACGTCAATATGTTTTAATATATCCAAAGGGGTAAATGAGTATGTTAATGCACCGTTGTGTAATTGCATTGCTGTGTCGTCGTGTGAACATATCAATATACGTATACATCGTCGTGTTAATACAGAGTTGTGTTAATACATCATCGTGTTAATACATCATCGTGTTAATACATTGTCGTGTCAATACATCGTGTTAATATATCAATATATGTATTCATTTTTTTTTTTTTTTGTAAAACATATAAGAAGAAAGCGCTATATAAGAAGAAATATATCAATAGTGTAATTAAAATATTAGAAGAAAGTGAGAGGGGGGTATTACCAGTGCAAAAGAAGTAAAGTAAAAAGAAAATAAAGTAAAAGAAAACCAATAAAAAGACAACAAAATTAAAAGATAAGACCAACAAGAAAAAAGGAAAACCGACAAAACATAAAAAAAAAATAAAAGAATAGTAAAAGTAAAATTTAGAACAAATGAATCGTAGAGAAGAAGGAAGGAGAGGGGAAAGGGTGATGACTCATTCACATTTGCAGATGGTCTTCACTTCAAGGATAAACTTGCCCTCTTTGTAACGTTGGTCTTTCCTCTCACTCTTCAAGTACTTCCACCCTACTACGCTCTTGCACCAATGGCAAAGGATATCACACACCACATAATCACCGGTCAACATGGGCCTGGTCTCCACTTTCCCTTCAAGCACATTCAACACTTCATCAAGCAAGTACGCAGTCCCCGTTTTACCACGGTACGCCTTCGAGATAACCTGTGAAGACGACGACAAGTGTGTCCGGCACCGCCGACACCCATACGTCACAAAATCCCTCTCTTTATCAGACATCGAGGAGTCACTGCCACTCGACATAGCCCTCCTGTGTCTCAACAAAGGACCAGAGTACAACCCAATGCCGTACTCGCATTGGTGCAAATCCAACGCAGAGTGCTTCGAGTCCGGTGACTCAATATAAGAAGTGAACCTAAGACCCATAATTATTTGTATATATAGTTGCTTGTTATTGAAGAGAAGCTTAGATAAGATAGTTTATTATCTGCCCTTTCTGTGTTATATATATATGTAGTCCTATAACCATCCCCCGATCCCCTTCTCCCCCCCAACCCCCAAAATTCCTCCCCACCGGTTGTGGGCTTACTTAAAGGGAAACCCAGACATCCTTAAACCTTAACTTTTAAACCCATTTCTTTTTTTCTGTTGTTCTTCAAACGAATTGCAGCTCGTGATGATCGTATCGTTGTATTATGTCATCGTATCGTTGTATTTATGTCATCAGCAGTGGTGTATTGTGTGTTTGATGTGTTTGTGTGTTTGTGTGTTCAATATATTATACCCCCGCTCTCTATACAATTTTACATATAAACTACAACAGGTCGTCTTCAGCCTCGGTGATGGTTTCTTTGATCTTGAGCATGATGGTGGTCTTCCACTTGTCGAGTTTTGCAAACTTGTCGAAGTCGAAGACGAGTTGGGACAGCTTCTCGCTGTCTCCTTCGTCCACGCTCTCGATGAGACCCTTGAGCAAGTTGTGTTCACGGGACTCGCGGAAGTTAGGATCCTCTTTCATTCCTTCTTGTAGAGTACGTGTGGCAGCGACGTTGTCGCCTGCGGCAAGCTGCGTCAGACCTTTCTTCAAGAAGTATTCCTTCAGGGACCACTGGCTGAGCCTGTTGCCAAGACTGTTCTTTATCAATTTGCTGTATAGGTCGGCCGCAGCAATATACTGCCCGTCGAGGGCCTTGAGGTCCGCGCACCGCACGTAACATTTGTTAGCCAGGGCCATGCTCTGGTCCTGCTCGTACCACTCACCAGCGACCTCAAAGGACTCAATGGCACCCTTGTAGTCGCCCAGATCCCCTTCTTGTATCTCCCCTAGATCAAACTTGAAATTGGCAGCACGACGGAACTGGCCCTTCTTCGTGAACAGGTTGACGGCACTCTCCAGGGAACTCACGGCATCAGTGTACGCACCGCTGCTCTTGAAACACTTGAACGCCTCAATGAACGTGTTCGCAGCCTCGTCGTCGTTGCCAGCCTTCAGCTGGAAATCCGCGGCCTTCAAGAAACTCTCACCGGCCTTGCCCAGCTCCTTACGCAGACGGTATACGTTCGCAGCCTGTATACACAGCTCGCCGGCCTCTTCAAACTTGTACGCATCCGTGCCACCATTGAAAAACTTCATAAACCCAGAACTAGGGACACCCTTCTTCTCAGCCTTCTTCAGCAGCTCCACAGGATCAGACATTTTTGTAATTATCGTGTGGTTATCGTTGTGGATACTAATCTGTTATCTACTGCATAAAATACCTACTTCAAATAACATCCCCCCAACTCCCTGCCCTCCGCTTCAATAATATATATACACAAGCTGCTTCAAAAAGGCTCCCCCAGAAACGTTTTACCCGGAGCAAGTCTTAACATGTAACAGTGTACGATACATTATAATGCACAACGACACAACGACACAATACAACGACACAACGACACAATACAACGACACAGTATTACATATACATATATTGTATGGTCCCACACAACGTTTCATTTTCCTTCCAGTGTATATATTGTAACGATGATGATATGAGAATTGTTCTATATTGTATTGAGAGTACACCAGTGCTACTACACACCCCGCCATACGGCGGGGTGTGTATATATTATTGTAGTAATATTCTAATGTAGTAATATACTATAATATACCAAAACACTACAATGCTGTACTGCAAACGCTGGTGTATCTCCCCTCTTCTGTGTTCATACAACCCGTACGCAGGTATGAATGTATTAAAAAAAAAGAAATTTTGATTGGACGAGTCCGGAATCGAACCGAAGACCTCTCCCATGCTAAGGGAGCGCGCTACCAACTACGCCACACGCCCATATATCAGAACATGAATTGGTGAGAGAGCAGCTGAGGACCAGGTACGAGGAGCTGAGTATAAGGAGAGAATATCCCAAGTAGCATATACACATATGTATGCATTGTGAAAAAAGGTAGTGTGACGGTATTATGACATCGTATCGATATACAGCAACTGCAGTAAGATACGTGAGAGAGATCGACTGTGTACAATGATTCTTGTTATCTCTCTCTCTGCCCTACGCCTCTCTCTCTCTCCACTCCCCCCCTTTGTGAACACACAGTCAACGAAAGGGGGACGAAAAAACTGGGAAATCAATTGCTCATATATATATAGTGGAGGAGGGGGTAGTCAGAAGGGGGATGATTACAATACAATTGCAATACAACAACAACAACTAACACCAACAAATCAGATACAGGGAAGAAAAAAAAAAAATGGCTCTACCGTCTCTTGTTGGGGAGTCTGTTAGAAACATGAGGGATGACGGGAGCGAGACACCGCGGTCGCAGTCCGTGGAGGGCCGTGGCGCGATGATCCACCGGCTGCACGAGTCAGTGAGCCACTCGCACCTGCAGCGACTACGGGACGACGAGTCGTACACCTCGGTGGACGATCTGAACAAAGAAGGCGCGCTGCTGACGGATGAGGTGGACCTGGAGCTCAACCACGTCGACGAGAAAGTGCAGCGGGAGGACCTGGAGGTGGACTTCCACCTGGTGGACCGCAAGCTCAGCGAGAACGAGCTGGAGAAACAGCGCCGCCGTAAGCTGATGTTGCTGAAACAGAAACAGAAACAGAAGGAAGCGTCCCGCAGCAGCAGCGTGAACCCCAGCACCACCACCAGGACCAACACGTCGGCAATGCACCCTTCGTCCTCTGCCACCTCGCTGACGCACCTCGACGACGAGACCCGCGAGGAACTGGACCGCGTCTCGCGGTCCCAAGAACGCTCCCGCCAGCGCCAGACGTCCCCACAGCGCGGGTACACGTACCACCACTCGAACTCGCAGTCGCAGGCTCCAGGGAACGTGCGTAACTCCTACGGCGAGTTCATCAAGAGCACCTGCAACAGACCCCACCTGGCCCGCGGAGACTCCTACCAGTCCTCCACAGACGAGCTAGACCCGGTATCCAGCGGTGGCAACGGGAACTCCAGCTCCAACTCCAACTCCAACACCAACACCAGCGCAGGCGGCAACACCAACACCACGTCTGGAGGCGGCAATGCCAGTGGGGGCGGGGTCGGCGGTGTAAGTGCGTCTGAACGTCCCGGCCGTTCTTCGTTCCGGAGACGCCTGTCCACGGACTACCTGCGTTCTCTGTCGCGCTCTCTGTCCCGGGACACCGGGCCACAGCACGCGAGATCCAAGAGCAGACCGCGTGACTACATCGACACCGGCTCCACCTCCCTCTCCATCTCCGCCTCTGGATCTGGATCTGGATCTGGATCTGGATCTGCTGCAGTCCCAGGCTCCGTCTCCGATGCCGCGGCCTCAGACGATGAGGACGACTCGCTAACCACGAACAACTACCCGATCTCGCAGGCCGAGCTCGCACAGGCGCAGGTCCTCGAGCAATTTGACGAAGAAGACGAGCTCGAAGAGCCCGCACGTGCGTCTCCTCTTGAAGCGTGATCAAAAAAACGAATTATTTATTTTTATTTATTGTATGTACAGGGTAACAAAAAAAAGATCTATATTTAGCAGTTACCCCGCCATGCCATGCGGTGGGGGGGGCACGTAAGAGAGTATTGTTGATAACGCGCAGAGAGAGAGAGGTGAGCGCAGAACGCACTGCGAAATGGGTGGGGGGTGGTGTAAAAGTGTAAATCAGTTTGTCTCGAGAGAGAGAGAGAGAGAGAGGTGGAGGGATGTTGCTCTCTGTGGGAGGTGAGGGGAGGGGGGG
>JAJLXT010000170.1:0-15358 GCA_030571395.1 Nakaseomyces sp. UFMG-CM-Y6046
CCTCCTCCACTTACACCGCCTCCCCCATTTACTCTGCGCTACATTCTAGGTAAATCATTGTAAAAAAAAAAATACATCATATGCTGTCTGTCAAAAAGGGTATCAAAAATAAATTTCTATCTGACACAGATACAGACGCACAGACAATACAGACACAGCGACAAAACACTCAAACGGCTGCGCCCAATTTTTCCCTTTTTTTTTTTTTATTTTTTTTGTTAAATTTTATTTTTTTGCACCTGCCGGGATTCGAACATCAGGTGGTTTCGTATTGTATTAGGTAGTGTATTATAATACGCTTTATCACATGATGTAAGTATATCATGATTTATCCCGTGATACTTTTTAGAAGGGGGGGAGGGGGTCTTTTATATGGTTGCTCTCTGTGTTTCACAGTATATATATATATTTAATATGAAGTCATCAGCATATATATGTGTATCTGTATCTGATAATCACGGGTAAAGTCACCGTGACAACCTAATGTATAATACCTCGTGGAGGCTTACCCTATCCCTTCGTTTCTTTTTTTTTTTCTTTCCCCCTTGCAATCTCTATGTGTGTGTGTGTTCAAAATGTGTTAGAATGTGTCTGTGTCTGTGTCTCTGTGTGTGTGTGGTGCAAGTAAGATTTCCCAAATTTCGTTAAGGGGACGTGGGAAAGACAGGGAGAGAGAGGGAATAAAAAAAAGGGAGAGTTGAGAGACAGAGTGTATGTGTGTGTGTCTCTCTGTGTGTGTGTGGTGAAAATTTAAAGGGAAACCCTACCAATCCCAATCGATAAAATAAGAAGAATTTCTTTTTTTTACTTCTTCTAAGGAGTAGATAGAGAGAGAGACTATATAGTAAATTAAATTAACAAGAAAAAGAATCATTTTCTCTTTTCCCACCCCCCATACAATATCAACCACAAATATCACCATCCCTTTTAAACCTCGTACCATTCCCCCCCCTACCTTCTTTATATCTCGGTTCCTAAAAATATTACTAAAAAAGAATATAACAATAATTTTTATATTTCATTAATTTACTCTACTTTGAAGGAGATTAAGAAGTTATTGGGTTGTTGTGTTTTTTTTTAGTTTGGTTATTTCTAAAATAATATCTTGAGTTGAATTTTTGTTTTAAATTTTTGACTTACTTTTTTAAATTATCAAGAGATAACAGCAACAACAACAAAGAACAATTTTACACACAAAAAAATGGATTATGATGAAGATCCTCTAGGTCCTGGAGCTGTAGCTACTCCTTCAATGGTTAAACAGGCTGCTCAACAAGAGACTCCAATAAAGAAAACTAGACCTAGGCGTCTTTCTTCCTTGACTGAATTCTTGGACCCTTTCTCCACTGCCGAAGTTTATTATGGTCCTGCCACTGATCCTAGAAAGCAAAAGAAGACTACTAAGAAATTGACCAGAACCAGAACCATGAGTGTGGTCGATAATACCTCCTTGAATAAGAATGCATCCAGTTTTGGCCAGTTTCAGTTGAAAAGAAGAGGCTCTGAAGACGATAGTTTGACTGCGAGTCAAGGTAATAGGAAGTTTTTCATAGAAGATGTCGATGCCACTCTGGATGAACTGTTGTCTAGTGAGGATACGGATCAGAATTATCAGATTACCATCGAGGATACTGGTCCAAAAGTTCTGAAGGTTGGTACAGCTAATTCCGGTGGCTATAACCACGTCAACATTAGAGGTACCTATATGTTATCCAACTTGCTACAGGAATTAACAATCGCTAAGAGTTTCGGTAGGCACGCTATCTACCTGGATGAGGCAAGAATTAACGAAAACCCGGTTAACAGATTATCCCGTTTGATTACTAACCAGTTCTGGAATAACCTGACCAGAAGAATCGATCTGAACAACATCGGGGAAATCGCAAGTGATACTAAAGTGGATACACCAGAGGCTAAGAATCCAAGAGTCTACGTGCCTTATAATTGTCCAGAACAATACGAATTCTACATTCAAGCCTCCCAGATGAACCCTTCGATGAAATTAGAAGTCGAGTACTTGCCAAAGGATATCACCCCTGAATACGTCAAATCCTTGAATGCCACCCCAGGTCTCCTAGCACTGGCAATGGAAGAGCACGTTAACCCTGCCACTGGTGAAGTCTCGCTGTTGGGTTACCCATACGCTGTGCCAGGTGGTAGATTTAACGAATTATACGGCTGGGACTCATACATGATGGCCCTGGGTCTGCTGGAAAGTAACAAAGTAGACGTGGCCCGTGGTATGGTAGAACATTTCATCTTTGAAATTGAACACTACGGTAAAATATTGAACGCAAACAGAAGTTACTACCTATGTAGATCACAACCACCTTTCTTGACTGATATGGCATTGGTTGTCTTCAACAGAATTGGTGGTGATAACAATCCAAACGCTATCGACTTCTTGAAGAGATCCTTTGATGCCGCTATTAAAGAATATAAGACAGTCTGGATGGCTGAGCCAAGACTAGACGAGGAGACTGGTCTATCCTGTTACCATCCAGATGGTCTTGGTATTCCACCAGAAACTGAAGCTTCTCATTTCGATAGTATCCTAACTCCTTACGCTAAGAAATATGACGTCACGATCAAAGAATTCATTAGAATGTATAACGACAAGGAGGTCAATGAGCCACATTTAGATGAATTTTTCTTGCACGATCGTGGTGTCAGAGAGTCAGGACACGATACCACTTATAGATTTGAAGGTGTATGTGCTTATTTGGCCACTATAGATTTGAATTCTTTGCTATACAAATATGAATGTGACATCGCAGACTACATTGAGAAATATCAGAATGACCAATATACAGACCCTCACGATGGACAGGTATCCACTTCTAAGCATTGGAGACACCTTGCAGAGAAGAGAAAGCAAAGTATATATGAGCATATGTGGGATCCAGAATCAGGATTCTTCTTTGACTATAACATCAAAGTCAAATGTAGAACAAATTATGAATCAGCAACAACCTTCTGGTCTCTATGGGCAGGCCTAGCAACAGCTGACCAAGCAAGGTTAATGGTGGAAAAGGCTTTACCTAAGCTAGAACTGCTTGGTGGCCTCGTTGCATGTACCGAAGACTCCAGAGGACCACTTTCCATCGATAGACCATCCAGACAATGGGATTACCCATTCGGCTGGGCACCTCACCAAATCCTAGCTTGGGAAGGTTTGAGTACATACGGATACAGTGGTGCTGCAACTAGACTGGCCTATAGGTGGCTGTATATGATGACAAAGGCCTTTGTTGATTACAATGGTATCGTCGTTGAGAAATACGATGTCACCAGAGGTACCGACCCTCATCGGGTGGAAGCTGAGTATGGTAATCAAGGTGCTGATTTCAAAGGTGTCGCAAAAGAAGGCTTTGGTTGGGTCAATACCAGTTACCTATTGGGTTTGAAATACATGAACAGTCATGCAAGAAGAGCACTGGGTGCCTGTATTCCTCCTGTTCCATTTTTCAATAGCTTGAGATCTCCAGAAAAATCTATATATGGCCTATGAAAATTCTTTCTAGGAACTGATAGCACAGAAACGTTTGTAACCTATCTATATATATGTATGTTCTGTATCATCTTGATATTTTAAATCTTAAATTTATTCATTTCACCACAAAGGTTTACAAAAAGACAATTAAAGCATTAGTTATTATTGGTTTCTCGTATTACAAGTTGAAATTTATCACAACAATACATCAACTATCTACGAGCACTAAAATATTCTAGATTATATAATATGCAAACACCCTTACCCCCCATACGCAATTACTTTAATCACTATGAACGCAATACGTTTAATTTGATTATCGAAAATCAAAATATTTTATCAAGTACATTTTCTATGTTCGGAGGACAATCCCAATACAGTCCTGAACAGATTATTCAATATGGTAATATAGAATAATATATTATAGTTTATTTCCATAGTTGTAAATTGCTCACATGTGTATTATCACCTTTAAGGTTTTATTAGATGATGTATTCTAAATATATTTTTTTAATTAAGGCATATCGACATTAGATTTAGACGCATTTTATATCAGATATACTGATTGATTATGATGAAATGTTGTAGTACTTTAGAATATATATTGTATAATACTTGTTAGCATATATGGAAAACAGGACAAAAGAAAATTCTATTTAATTTTATTTGCTATCATATCAACGGCGATATTTACAAGTGCAATCACAACTTGAACTACTACAAGAACAATAACAATTAACTCTAAATATTCTTCATGAGAATGGCCAAGTTGTTCTTTTAACATTTGTAACATGTCAGAAATAACTTCTAATCTTTGATTAAGTAAAGCAACACGTTGATTGATTTCTAGATAACCTCTTGTTGCCTGGTAAATAGGTTCTAACTGTGGCTCGGACCACATAATTTCGGGAGAATCTAAAACTGAACCATGTAGATTAATGTTAATTCTTAGAATGAACAACTCACCAATACTTTTCATTATATCTTCTTTACTCATTGAAACTTTACCACTTGAAGCAATTTCCTGAGGAATATCTTGTGTGTCTTCAATTGTATTGTCCACCAGCTCTTCAAACAAGGAAATCTTCACACTTTGTGCAATTGCATGAGATATAGAGAGTTTTATCATATAATTCGATCCATCTCTCAATGTGATGAAATCGTTATAAATTCTCGGTTGATAACTTTGGGTGACGTAATAGTTAAATTCTTCAACTTGAACATCTTCTTCAGCCAACTTTTCCTTTTCAAATTTTTCTATGTCATTCAAAAAGGCTTTCTCTTCTCTTTCTGTGAAACCCCATAATACAATAACACCATATTCGAAGACAAATATATCAGGATGTTTATCACTAACGTTAATTTCACCACCCTCATCATCTAGTCGAATAATGTCTTCATGCTCAAATCTCTTATCGCCTCTCCAATCATTATAACGGAACGGTGTGTATAGACACTCATCAAAGAGCTTAGGATGCGTATGGTGTACCTTTTTCGAGTCTTTCAACCACCTAATCAGTTCTTTCATGTTATAACTACTAGCGGTACAATAAGCCGTACATCTTGGAAGCAGATGTCTATGTGCCTTACCTAGCTTTTCCGCATCTCTCCTAGCGTTCTTATCTGTAATTCTATTCACTTGTGAATAAACGTCTCTATCTCGCAATTCAGAACCATCTTCATCTCTTTGAAAAGGTTCTTCCGGTAAAAGTTTCAGTTTTTGGGCAGTTCTAGAGGTTCTTTGTGCTCCTGCTCGTACTTGCCTGTTAATACCTGTTGAAGAACCAACTACAGGACCACGGTTATCTATGGCTGTGTTTCTGATCCGCAGATCTTTGTTATGTATGTCCGGTTTAGGGATGTATTTTCCTGCGCTTACTTGTTGCTGATCTACTTCATGGGATTTATTCAGTAAGGTATCGCTTTCATTGGACATCGTTATATTGGGAAAGTGTCTTGGAGAAGTTGTTTTTTGGAAGGTTATTAGAAGGACGTGGTCATAGAATATTATATATCCTAGATCTCCGTGTGCAATGGTGAATAGGACTCTTTAAACAAACGAACTTACAAAAAAATTAAAAAAAAAAAAAAAAAATTAAAAATTAAAAACCAGAGAAATTTTGAAGCAAACAAAAAAAATTTATAAAAAGAGATACATTTTAAAGATCGTAATCCAAAATTTAGGAGCAATTGGTAGTAGTAGATAACTAATTGGATTAACTACCAACTTGAACGATACTTCAGGAGTAATTTTCTGCTTTAAATTTTGCGGTGTGTGTGTTTTTTTGTGGAATCTCTGTTAGGAAGAACAATATCCATTAATCATTAAGCTGAAATTGAAGAATTTACGAAAAAATAAAGAAGAAATCAACTATATATCCAGAAAAAGATGGATGTGAAATCTATGAGTGATGATGACTTGAAGAGAAAGATTGAGGAGTTGAAGGAGAGTAATGAGGTGGTGGGACTAGCTCTACAGAGATCGAGACTTTCGGTGAAAAGACTAAAATTAGAATATGGTGTATTATTAGAGAGACTTGAGGCCAGAGCTGAATTAGACCCAGAACTGGATACTTTCAACCCACTGCCTTCTTTAGAGACGTTTAATAAAGAACTACTGGCGACTCCGCTAAAAAAGCCTAAGACTAGAAGGCAAAAGATTAAAGAAAGAGATCCAAATATGCCTAAGAGGCCCACCAATGCGTATTTGCTGTTTTGTGAAATGAATAAAGACAAAGTAAGGGAGAGTGGATCGGTAGATGTAACGAAAGATCTGACTGAAAACTGGAAAAACCTAACTGAGCAGGAACGAAAGCCATATTATCGTCTTTATAACGAGGATAGAGAGAGATACCAGGCAGAAATGGAAGTATATAATAAGAAAGGGAAGTTGGATGATGGGGGAGTTGTTTCGGTTAAAGAAGAACACCCTGATAAGGATTCTAACAAATCAGAGGAATCAGATGCTGCAACGACTACAAAGACTACCACTGCAACGACAGCTACAGCTGATACTTAAACTGCAACTAAAATTCAACTTTAGAATATTAGTGTGACAAAAATAACTGTCTATTGATGTTTTGAATAGTTTTTAGAAGCTGTGCTTCCAAGGCAGTTGGTTAATTAACATTAGATTTTTATGGATTTTATTTATTTTTTTAAAAACCGATATATGTAATTGTAAAATAAAATTATTTGGCATTTTTTCAGCTTTTTATTTTTTACCTGTGCTTTTGTAACTTTATAGATCCGTTTATCTGTTTATTTTAAAGTTACATGTTCCTTTTCCTTCCATTTTTACATTTTGGGCTAACATACAACATTTTCATGAATGAACTTGAAAATATTATATATCACGTTACGAAATCAATTGGTTTTTAATAATAAATGCAAAATAATTATTATAAATGAGTGTCTATAAATTAATTTAAAGTGAAAAACAAAATACTACACACGTCTCTTTTTGTTCTTTCTTTGATAGAAACCATTCTCATCCTTCTCATGCTTACGCTTTTCTCTGGAACGAGCATGTTTCTTTAACTTCTTGGCAGCAGCAATATCCGGCGCTGTGACAGCCAAAACAGATCTCTTATTTCTTCTTTCTATTCTTCTTCTTTGAATTGTTTGCTTAACATTAGCATAAGCGGTAGAGAAAGATGAAACTGAAACCTTTTCTTCCAGTAATTTCATACATTCTTGGGCAATCGTACACAAGTCTGCTTCTTCTTCACTTAATCTTGACAAATCGTTCTTTTCTAGGTACACATACAATGGAAGCAACATGGACTCAATCAAAAGTTCTAATTTTTTAACGTCTAGTAATTGTATCAGTAGAGAGAAAAGTTGGATGGCAAATTTCTTTGAGATATAAGTGTCATTTCTGTTCTCTTCACTTCTAATAATTGATGCCGCAGACCTAACAAGATAATCAATTGCGGTGTCGTAACGGCTAGATAATTCTTCCGTAGCAATTTTATCAGAATGAATGTATTTTGTTCCATTGGAATTCCAATAAATAGCAATCTTTATCAAGGTACCAACAGCTACACTTGCAAGGGCTTCAGGAATAGCAGGGGCACGAAGCTGATGTAATAACCTTGACGAGATATTTTGAATTTCCGAATCCTCAATTTTGTAATCGAAATTATCAAGATGTTCAATGTAATCACTCATCAAAGATCCAGCTGCTTGACGGACCCACATATGTGGATATAACAAACATTCAATAACACTTGTCCAAATATTCCTGAAATTCTCTCCATAAACGGTATCAGATTTTGAAGCAAATGTTTGGAAAACTGTCAGAGATGTGTATAACAAATCCCAAGGAGTAGTTGAACCAGTGCCGACATTCTTAAAAGCTCTACCAATAGCCTTGAAAGCTTGGACATTCAGTGGCTCACTTTTATCAGGGCCTAGACTTTCAAGATAGATTTTGTAAATCCTTAGACCTAAATTCAAGAATGGAGGATCCTCCAATCTTTTCAGCCATGCTGTAATATATTTCTCAATTGTTGCCATTGAGCTGCTGTCTAATTTTTGTAGTAGGGCAGACAAAATCAAAGACGCCATTTCACGACATCTTGGGGTGTCATCATTAACCGCTACATTTGATAATGAGATAAAGAAAGAGGATGCTAACTTTGAGAGTAACTCTGGGTTAGCTTTAGACACAATCAAATTTATTAGTTCCATGACAGATTGTTTACCATCTGGTGCTGGATATTGTAGGTTGTCAACCATAAATTTGAATTGCTTCTCTAGACGACCTTTGCTTTGATCATATTCCATCAGGAAATGGTAGTAAACACTCCTTGCAACATTCCGAATATCTCTGGAATGATTAGTTATCATAATTTCACGAACATTGTCCATGATATCGTAAAGTTCTGGTAAGATAATATGTTTGGAAGTCAACGACTTTAGGAAGTTGAAAGCCAAACCTTGTTTGTTTGGTTCATTCAAGTCTGGCAAAATTCTTTCCAGAACATAACTTAACGCGGTATCCTTCAATTTCATGTCCTTATATTTAATAAAAGCGGACAAATATTTGATACACATTTGACAAAGTTCAGATGTAGTGGAAGGCGAATCCTTGACAATTGTTAATGCTTTTCTCACACAATTTTTGAACAGGACTTCCTCATTCTCCGGAAATTCTAACTTTACAATCATAATCAGTACTTTTAATGTACTGATCAAAACTGCTTCATCTTCCGAAGTTAAAGAATCTTTCATTAAAGGAATAAAACCAACCAAATTTTCGGCTACCATGAGATTCTTATGCCTACCAATTATAGTTCTCAAGAGGTCTAATGAAAATTTCTGTAAGGTATGCTTCAATAACGAAAACTCAACTACCACTCTTTCCTTTTTTTTGTTCAGGTCAACTAAGAAATGTTCTTCCGTTTCCGATCTACCCTTAGCAGCACGAGGTTTGAACGTTCCTTGTTCTCCTTGATTGAAGATCTCAAAACACAAAGTTAACGCTGTAACATCTGACGCCTCACTGTTATGATTAATACCTAGAGAATAATGTCTCAATAATTCATGAAGTTTGTTCAAGTTCTTCAAACCGATCCTTTCCATCAAGAGTGCTTTGATTGGTTTTAAAATTGTATTGAACTCAGCTAAACTAATATTTCCTGAGAGAACTTCGGCAGTGTCGTAACTACGGTTGACCTTAACTTCCTTCATTTTTGTACGGTAATTGTCAGATTCTTTCTCTTCACCAACTGATCCAAATATATCCTCCATAATCACACCAACAATCAAATGGGCAGATTCGTCCAAATCACCATGCTTCAAATCATCTGAAATAACTCTCAAAACGTAATGTACAGTATAACTTAAAACGTGGACTTGGGAACCCTTCCTTAAAGCCGACACCAACTCTTTTACAATGAAAATAAGATATTTTGATCCCAGTTTCATAGTGATTTTTGATAGGGAATTTCTGACACTATCACGAAGTTCTTCAGATTTACTTCTCAGAACTTGACAAATGCTCGTCAAGACACCAGGGAGTAAGCTCAGTTTATTTTCCTCATCTAAACCTAGGACTAAAGTAACAATACATTCAGACAAAGGCATACGAGCAACAATAGTTTCATCATTTCTTGTGGACAAAGTCTTCAACAATTTTGGATACAACTCATCCTTAATAAAACCTTCAGCTTCCTCTAATTTATTTGGCATCTTTCTTAATACCTTGCTCTCAGAATTTTCTACACCACTACGCTTAGAAATCAAGGTATTCATCAGAGCGCCAGAAACTTGTGTTAGCAATAGTACTGATTCCTTCAAAACAGTTTCTTTTGATCTCAATAGATTCAAATATCTACGGACTAGTGCTTTATATTGATTCCAACTCATGAAATTAGATAACTCACCTATAGTAATCAAAGATTCATTACCAATGTTTCTATACTTTTCCTCCTCCGAAAAAACATATTGCTCTGCCAATGGAATTAAATAGTGAGCAATACTATTATCTGCTAGCTGATTAGCTACTTCTCTTAACCTTCTGATAGCTCTTTGACGACGATGTAATTGGATGTGTGTAATATTTTTGAAAAAACTAGCTTCCTCATCCTCACCATGAGATAAGACACGCATATCACTCAAGTCCTGGTAATAATTGGACTTCTGAACAATAAACTCAAGAAGAGAGATATATTCGCTAAGAATTTCATCTTGATACTTTCTCAAACCTAATTTGATCTGCGGAATAATAATATCCTTCAGTAGGTCAATTGCCTGTACAGCATCAGAAGCAGAGGGTTTATTATTTATAAATTCAACAAATTTACTCAAAGTATGAGTAGCATTGGTTCTAATAGCCAATTCCTCTTTATCATTAATAAGGAATAGACAAGTATGAATTACGGGAATCCATTCAATATCACTGTACTCAACGTATAATTTTTCTGTAAACAGTTTGAATGTAGACAACATTATTGGGAAGTCATATTCTTGCATTCTTCTTTCAGAGTAAGAATTTAGACCAGCCATCAACTCAGAAACCTTTGAAAGATTTTCAAATCTTGAAGAAAACGCCTTCATAACTTCATTTAGCTTCAAACGAATATCCTTTTCTGAATAACTTTGATAGAACCTTGATACAGTTTTGTACAAATTTTCAATCTCTGCCCAAGGCATTGTACTAATTGGTAATAGAGATTTCACCACATCAAGAACCTTCAACAAGATCTTTGAACCCACTGATTTCTTAGAATCCTCCAAAATTAAAGTCAGAGATGATAACAAGTAAGATACCGTTTCATCGTCTTGAACATATCCATTTTCAGTCAAGTTAACTAATACTTCAATAGCTACAGAAATGGATTCCGAGTTCTCTAATCTCTGGTATAAGATTGGAAGTGATTTTAATGTTGATGCAGAAATTCTTGTCACAAGCTCAATATATTCCTCATCAGCAACAGGTCTAGTAATAATGTCATTACATGCTGTCAAAATGGCAACAAGAACTGGATCCTTAGTGTGAACATTATCTAACAAATGCATTAAACTTTCTGTGGCTGAGAAATTGTCAAAGTACAAAAATTTGTAGAGTGCCTCATTTCCAGCCCACTGAACCATTATTTTTAATAAAGATGACATTTGCTGAGCATTTTCAGCAGCAAAATTTGCCAACCGCGGTTTGATAACACAATTATGAATATCAGCAACAAATTCTGTCCAGTCCAGGCTTTCACCAAGTGTATCAAAGAATTGACTTAGACATTTCAAAGAGATTTGACGCAAGGTACCTGCAGTCTTCAGCATATGTGAGTTAGAAGTATCCTTATAAGCAATATCATTCGATAAAACATAGTAAGACGAATTAATAACAAATATTAATGGTCTCAACACAGATTCCAGAACATCTGGATATTTACTACCAAGAATGGATATAACCGAACTAACAATGTTAACAAAACCAGTCATTCTCTTCAAGCTAACTTGAGAAACCTCTGATTTGTCGATAGTGTAATTGTTTTCAAAGAATTGGTCGTATTCGAAACTTCCAAAACCCAAACGTAAGAAGTCAATCATATACTCCTTTCTCAAATTTGGTAAGATGGAGATTACAGCGTACTTCCTACTCTTTTTCAAACTACTAGTAACAGGCGTTTGTGCTCTACCAAACAGAATTCTTAATACGTAAGGCATGAGCGTACTCTCATGGCTTTCCTCAATTTGTTTTTCATTGTTGTTGGCAAAGAATATAGTCATTTCATCTTTAAACAGAGTGTCATCCAAAAGATTTTTCAAGTTATCTCTATATTTGACAATTGTTGGTTCTTTAAAAGCAAAAATGGCATCCAAAGCTAGCTTTTGAACGTCAGTACTTTTACTGCCCAGCAATGTTAACAGTCTATCATGGAGTTCATCAGCTTTGTAAACGTTTTTGATATTTTTAAATTTGCTTAATAGTTTTAATAGAAGATTTCTGTCAGCTTCGGTCCAATTTTTAGCATTCTTTGATTCTTCAAAATTCTCATCAAATAATTCTTCGAATTCAGTCTGGTTGAAAAAATATTGAATAATGTCTCTAAAATGCTGCTCAGCTAAATGTGGGATCATTATCAAGGTTTTCAATGTTTGGTTTCTGATTTGTCCAGGGTATTCAAATGTCCCTCTCAAATCTTGACTGAGGTTCAGAACAGTATTTTGTACAGCCCAGTAGTTATTCCAATTCTGTTCAAACGTATTTAATGTATTTTCCAATCTATCAACCCTTGAGTCCCATAGCGAATATTCTGATTCAACATCCATCACATTGTCTGGGTATGTTAGAACTGGTTGCTGCTCTAAAACATTTAGGAAAAATAGAAGAAGGTCCCATGCTAAGTCAGGACATTTACCATTGGTCTTTGAAATAAATTCGTATACACCATCCCAAATAGGAGAAAATCTAATTGTTAATAGACCAAACATATGTTTGAAAACAATCTTGATTTGAGGGTCTTTCTTTTCCACTTTTAGAAATAAATCGGACATGGAACGAATTCTAGAGGCTAAAGGTCTAGCGTTTTCTAGGGTTAGTGGAATTTCTTCAATGATTTTACATTCATTGACTAATTGTGGACATTCTCCATCTTTAATTGTCAGCAATGTAGAAAACAATTCCAAAGTTTGATGTCTGATTTTCGAATCTGGTAAAATCAAATTTTCAGAGATAATGTCCAAATGATCAGTTAAGATCGATTGAGCTTTTTCTTTAATTCTTGAACTTTCCTTCTCCGAATTCTTTAATAATCTAGTTAAACCGTCAATATAAAGAACACTGTCCTTGAAGTTATTCACATTGTTCAGCAACATATCTAAACATTGGACGGCCTGATCTTCGTTCATTTTTGATAACGACAGAAACAGGTTACCCACCAAATCTTTTCTAAAATCTGAAATAGCCTCAACGCCATTAAATAATGCTGAAAGTGTTTTAATGAGTACATTATTATCGTTTTCGTTGTAATGCTTTAAGATGATGGATCTCCAGTACATTTCGTACAAGTCATCATCCTTAATGGTGCTGTTCTTTTTGATGGATGCAAAGTATTCATTAATAGATTTAATGAAGGATTTCGGTATTCTTATAGTTATTCTTCCTTGTAAGTGTCTTGATTTCTCCAAGTCCAACAAGAATAATGCAATTTTTTCTCCAGTAGAGTCCCAGTTATCTTCCAAGAACTTGTTTAGATGTTTTTCACCGCTAAATGATATTATCTTATCGGTGCAAGATTCGAGAGCATATCTAAAGAATGCCAAATAATGCTCTTTGAAGTTTGCAGAGTAAAATTCAAATAGAAGTTTATGCAATTGTGTCATGGTCTTTACATCAGCATTTCTGAACAGAACTGATACCAAGAATGCAATGTTTGTGGGTTTGATATCCTCTTCCTGTTGTTGTTCCTTTAACTCACTGGTCAATTCGATGATTGTTTTGACCAACGTAACAATGGATTCCCAATTTGGAATCTTCTTACCACTCTCAGAAAACACCAATGTTCCTAAGATTTGAACCACAGTATCTAAAGTCTTTGGATCACCATTTATCAAACTGGCTTGTAATTTTTCTACTATTGTAGTGTAAGTTGCCTCTAGACTTTCAAAGGAACCATGTTTAGAGATGTTCATCCAAGTGTCGCAGAACAAAGATGTACAGGTCTCGTTTTTGAACTCAATTACTTTATCCAACAGGCTCCCCAGGATGATATTTGCCTTTGAATGCAAGGAGTCTCTAGTGGATACCAATGATTCAGAGAACAAAGTCAACAGACCATCATAGTAGTAAGTGGTATCGCTATTCTCCATCAGCTTGGTGAAGAAATATGTTATCAAGGGTCCCAGGTTCTTACTGCTGGTCTTTCTTATCAAAAAGGAAAGTGCTTCAGCGGAGAACCTTGACAAATACTCCTTCTGATTCGATAACAATGGGAACAGAAGCTCGGATGTTATTTTCAAGTCCGCGGTCAAACATCTTGACAAGTACTTGAACATGTATGCCAAAGCATTAAACGCCCATTCGAACACGTTAGAGGACTCAAATTTTGTGGCATCACTAATCAAATCTATCAATGTGGAAACACACTTCTGATAAAACTTCATAAAATCCGGACCCAAGTCGTGACAGAACTGCGCCAGCATATCCAACAGCGGCTGCAAAGAGTACTCATCGTGGAATTCAATATACTTCACCAAGAGATCAAAGATCTTCTGGTCATGGTACAGAATCTGAGGCAGTGTCTGCACCAATGGCTCTAGCTGGTAGCTCAACTCAGTAAACTTGCTACTCAAGTTAATATCCCTCCAGTGATCGAACGAAGCGCCCAAATGCGAAGTCTCCACTTCAAAATCAGTAACTGCTCTTTCCAAGTTCCTAGCTGGTTCTATTCTCAACTCATCAATTCTATTCTTGAAAGAAGAGTATCTATACCTCTTGGTAGTTTTAGTCTTGTTATTACTTTTCTTCATCGTTCAAAAGATAAAAATACTAATATGCAAAATACCCCTTCCCTTCGTCTGTTCGTTTTATTGAAGTTCAAAAATAAAATCAAACAAAAAACGTAGCAATAATCTCTAGATCTCAATTGTTTATTCTATTAACCGCCGATGAGAAAACCCAAACAGAGAGATGAGATGAGATGAGATGCGATGAGCTTGAAAAAAAAAAAAAAAATTTTTTTTTTCTACAGAAAATTTTCTTTTTCCCTAATAATATTTACCCGGATGTATCACGTTATATATTACGTACAATAACATACAAAAGGGTTTTGTGTAACATTTCACGTATTACATTACAAATACTTGACCAGGGTAAGTAATAGGTTCTAAGTTTTGACACATCTTTTCATTACAAATAAAATAATTTTTTTTTTTTTCGTTGCTCGTTTCTTTTGTTTTTTTTTTTTCTTTTGGGCTTTTTTTTAAAAAAATACATTGTTTCAACCGATATGATTGGTTGTTTCAGGATATTTAGGAGGAAAATAAAAAAAAGAAAGGAAAAAGAATTTATCGGTGTATGTGTACCGATTATACTGATGATTCTCTACAACAAAGCGTACGTAAGTCAGGTCATTTATAATGTGTAGCGAGACCTTCATATAGAAAAGAAAAAGAAATAAAAAAAAAAGTATTTTTAAGATCGAGGGAAATAGTAATGGGAAGACTTGTCTTTTAGCGAGCTTGCGTGTTTAGACAGAAATATACCAAACACTTATTCAAGGCAATAAGGACTATCAAAAACATACACATAGAATAGAGTAGAGAGTACAATACAAACCAATTCAACGGTTTTTTGTTGTTGTTGTTTGTTGTTGTTCTCAGTGAGACTAAAACCATTTTGTCATTTTTTTTTTT